>APFE031757215.1:200453-215089 GCA_000404065.3 Pinus taeda | reverse complement strand
TTTAGAGACATGTAGCCGCACATCTCTTCTCAGAGATAAGCTACCATCGTCCTAGCTGGTTTATTCCAATTCTGGTTGTAAGCATATTTCGGTATTTTCCATTAATGAAATGAAGTGTTATTTCGGCTGCATCTCTTTATTTATGGTTATCGCATCTCTGTATTTATGGTTATCTCTGTAATCTATTGCGTTCCTATTTAAATCCGGATCAGTGGTATCAGAGCGGTCTGCTTTTTCTCGTTTTTTTCTTTGCATGTCCCCGACGAGGTCAGGATATAAGGAGTTAGGGCTTGAACTGGTCGAACCTTTGCAAGACCAGCCTCGAAAATCCCGACGGCCTCCCATGGCGGACGAGAAGAAAGATGAGGGGGCAGGAGATCCTATCAAAATCTTGCTCGAAGAAGCCCTCGAGCGGCAACGGAACGCGATGATGGACAGCTTTGTGCAGATTCTTCAGCGGCTACCTAGAGGTGACGCATCGGCTTCCAGCAGCGACTCTGGAAACCCCACGCCCTTTAAGGTACAAGTTAATTTTGAAATCCCCATCTTCGAGGGTAAAATAGACGCAGATGCCGTAGATAAATGGTTAAATCTGCTAGATGGGTATTTCTCTGTTCATGAATTTTCAAGTCGGGAAAAGATTGTTTCGCTCTTCTCAAAGCAGCCCCCCACGTCAAGGACTGGTGGGAAACCTACTGCGAGCAGAAGGATGAAAGCACAGGCTCACTATTTTCGTCCGCACCCACTTGGAATGACTTCCGGGATGCCATCAAGGAGTAGTACTACCCTGTCAAAAGCTATGAGGACAAATACATCAAATGGACCACACTGCGGCAGGGACGAGATCATGATGTGCCAGAGTTCACAAACATTTTTCATACCCTTCACACACAGCTGGGTATCAAAGATTTTGAGTTGCATCAGGTATTCAAATACCGTGGCTGCCTACAAAGATACATCCAGCAAGAGATGGATTTCTTGAACATCTCCTCAGTCGGCACAACATATCGATACGGTGTCAAAATCGAGCAAAAATTCAAACAAAAGAAGCAAGACTTTGGATCTTCTAATCCGAAGCCCAAAGGACAAAGCCAAGGTAGGGTGACCCAAGACAACCCGTCGAAGCCACAAGAAAAGAACAACACCACAAAGCCGAAGTAGGACACAGGAAAGTGGTGTGAGTTCCACAAAAGTCCCACTCATAACACAAGTGAGTGTCAGACCAAGCAGTCACTGGTGGCCGAGTTGAAGGCTTCCGAATCAGATACATGTTCCGACCCTGCCAGAACCCGACAAGGGGAAGGGCAAAGGGAAGCAGATCATTGATACGGATCCCAGTGCCACTGTTGCCACTGCCAAGATCCAGAAGAATGAGCCCGAAGAGCCAGAGGAGGGGGAACGTCTTTTCCACTCACAGATGTGGGTGAAGGGTTCGCCACTGCAATTCATTGTCGACAGTGGTAGCCAAAAGAACCTTATTTCAGCAGAGGTCATGAAGCGGTTGGGCCTACCGACTACACCACACCCGCAGCCATAGAGTATCGGGTGGCTTCATGAAGGTCGAGATCTCAAAGTTCGCCAACAGTGTCGCCTTCCCTACAGTATCAAACCATTCACAGACGAGGTACTGTGTGATGTTACACCTCTGGATGTTTGTGATGTACTATTAGGCCAGCCACACTTGTGGAGGCGACATGCTGTGTATGAGTCAAGGCCTCGTGCTGTCATTATTTCTTTGGATAATTCATTATACAGGATACCGGAGGTAGCCCCACCTATTTCCGCCTCTTTGATCAGTGCTAAGAAAGGCAGCAAGCTCATATCACAGACTAGGAAATTTATTTCCTGTCTGGTTCACCCCCAAAGTAAGGGGAAGATCGTTGCTACATCCATGACCACCACAAAGGGTTCCTCTACGCAGCAGCAGCAGCAAATGGATACGGTCATGACAGAACATAGGAACAACTGCTCCTCATGCACAGGGGTACCACACAAGTTTCAGGTGGGCAACAAAGTCTGGTTGCATCGACAGAAAGAACGCCTTACCAGAACCCATCAGAAGCTCAGACCACTCCGACATGGTCCTTACACCAGTACCAAGGCTACGGGAAACAATGATTTGGTGCACATTATTCCTCCATTCCTTCACCTACACCAAGTGTTCAATGTGGACTGTCATCGACCATGCTTCCCACCATTATTGGACACATCAAAGATTGCAGGACAAGTTCAGCGAATGGAGGAACTCAACGCAATGGGGACCATTGCTTCCTAAGGGGGGAGGAATGATCCAAGTGGATATTGGTGGCCACCCACTAATTCCACGTGGATCCCCTCTAGGTCTTCTTTCAGTTCTTTCAGTTTCCTTAATTATAGCACAGTTTACTATTTTTAGCAGTTTTTCGGGTCCTAAACTTCCAGAGCCGTTTTGAGGCCCTAAATGACGCTTTTTTGGGAAATCTATCGCCAATGATTTTTTTGTCTAAAAATTGTCTTTTCTGTCGTAGTCCTCGGAGAGATCTTTCCAACGGGCTATCATGCACATCAAACGGAGATAAGATGACCAATTCGCGACCCCGGGAAGTTGATGTACCAACTTACCCAAAAACGGGGCCCACAATTTGGCGTTTCATCTTCCAGGGTTAGGTTTTGGAATGTGAAGGGTTTTTCCATTGTTTCTCAACAATAAATAGGCCTTCGAGCCTCATTGTAACATAGTTTAGAGGCATGTAGCCACACATCTCTTCTAAGAGATAAGCTACCATCACCCTAGCTGGTTTATTTCTATTTCTGGTTGTGTGCATATTTCAGTATTTTCCATTAATGAAATGAAGCATTATTTCCGCTGCATCTTTGTGTATATGGTTATCTCTGTATTTTATTGCATTCCTGTTTAAATCTGGATCAGCGTCTCGCAATTTGTATTCGGTAGGCAGATGCCTAATCCACCAACATTCGACAATCTTTGTCCTCATGACCCACCAATCTACAAAAGTTGCAAAAGAGCTACTAGGGGGTCTGATTGTATCTCGGCAACAGATGGCAATTATCCATGTTGTGTTTTCCTCCTACTTGAGAAATTGCACACTAGAGCAGGGCAATCACACTTAACCCTATTTGTGTCTCTGGTCGCAAAGGTGTTGGTCCCCCCATGACCACCAAGTTTATCGTGATTGGACAATGGTCTTTATCATGTCCCTAGCCCCTACACTTGATGCACCAAAATTCTTCCCGAACTTCTGGCGGCTGGTCTTGTTTTAACTTTTGTAGTTCCAAACACAAATTTTGGCCCTGCACTTGGATTTGATGAACTCCCAACCCTAGGTCCTATACCGAGGTTTCGTGCAGCTACATTGCTCCCTCCAGTGCTTCTGCTTGGGTTGAAATCTTCTGCTATGACAAAGCCGATTTCAGATATGGCGTTAGTGATGCGATGAACCAAGCGCAATGCTATGCATCCATCAGGGTCATGTTGGCTTTGCGAATAGTGCTTTTTAACCTCTGATCTAGATCCCACGGGGTCTAACCAAGCATCATCGTGATTTCTTTGAATCCTATGACCGACTGCGACTGTAATTTTGGCCAGCTGAACTCCTTTTTAACTCCGTGTAGATGTACGTTATCCTCGCCATTGAGTTGATGCTCGAATACTTCATATACCATGTTAGCACTCGGTCCTGCAGTGTGCTAACTAAAATGGCTTTCTTGATATCATCATTCATGATCTGATGCGCATTCCATACTAAATTCAATAGAAACCAAAACTTTTCCGAATTTTCACTTCCTACTACCTTGAATATTGGTAACTTGATGGCGCTCACCATTACTACCGTCCTGATCCTTTGTTGCTCTTTCCTCTAGTGTCCCCTCCTTTCACACTAGACACCCCTTAGGAAAATCCCGGTCCCAGCAACAGAACCATTTGTTGGCTTATAGGGGCTTGACCCAGGTTCGGAAGAATTATTTAGCCAAACAAATCCCGTAGCTACTAGCCCTTTCGGCAACAACCCGCAATGCTTGGACTGAGGTCTCACTCGAGGTAGTAGGGGAGGGTGTTGGAACTAGGTTTCCACACCCTAGGGATGTCTTGGATGTGGTTTGGGGATCACGTGAAGTTCTGCAGCCTCGTGCTAGGCCAGATCCGCACAGATCGGAATACCCTTATCGCACTTATTACAAATGGAATCACTTATTATTGGTTTGATCTAGTTAAAATAGTCTTTAAGCAAACATTTATTACTTTTGGTTACTTCGTGCATCAAGATTAACCCAGTTCACATGTATTCAACCTTAGCAATTGCATAAGTCATAATAGTTCATTTATCATAAAATAGTAAAGTCACAATCAACACAGAATTCAGAAGAAACTTATCTTTAGTATCAATCTTCAACAATACATCTAGATCCACCCTGCGCAGTTAGCTGCAAGGGTCCGTGCACATAGCTATGGACTTTCTATGCCTCTGCGCACATAGCTGTAGAGCCTCTACCTTCTACCCTACTCCCTTGACTCAGACTTATAAACACTTTCAAGCTATTTCCTTTCAAAACCCATTACATTCCATCTTCCAAAAGAACTACTTTCCCTCATAGAGCCCCACTCTATTTATACTTCCCCTTGGCCCTCAATCCCTCCATGGGCTGACTCTATTACTATTTATTTACATTATTTTTAGGCGGACTACCCTTTGACTCAACCTACTATAGTTCGCGCTCTGCACTTTCCGTAGAGTCTTTTACCCTAATATTACCCAAAATTCTAGGCTCTACACCCCATACTCATTCGCGGGGTTTGCGCTACCCAACATATACTCATCATATATACATCAAGGAGGGTTGCAAGACAGTTAGAAAACCTCAAAGGAGGATGAATCCAGCACTTAAAGATATTGTTAAAGAAGAACTGCAGAAATTTCTCGATGCAAGATTCATCTATCCCATCTCTGATAGTGAATGGGTCTCTCCTTTGGTGCTAATTCCAAAGAAAAATGGTAAGTGGAGAATCTATGTAAACTATCAGGAATTGAACAAAGCCACTAGAAAGGACCATTTTCCTTTACCTTTCATAGATCAAGTGTTGGACGGTTTGGCAAGAATTTTTTTTTTTCTCTTTCCTAGATGGGTTTAGCGAGTACAATCAGATTCAAATCAGCGTGGAAGAACAAGATAAGACCACTTTCATTTGTCCTTGGGGTACCTTTGCATACCGGGTCCTTCCTTTTGGTTTGTGTAATGCTCCAACCACTTTCCAAAGAGCAGTACTAAGTATATTTTTTGAATTAGTTCATGATGTAGTAGAGATATACATGGATGAATTTACTCCTTACGGCTCTGACTTTCAGGAAGCTTTATCTAAACTGGGAAAAGTTCTAGAAAAGTGTATTGAGATGAACCTATCCCTCAGTCCAGAAAAATGTGAATTTTTTTTGATTGAAGGGACCATGCTAGGTCATGAAATATCTCAACAAGGACTACAGGTGGACCCTAACAAAATTGCCATCATCCAAAGGGTCCCACCTCCTCAAAAAGTGAGAGATGTTAGAAGTTTCTTAGGCTTAGCTGGGTATTACAGGAGATTCATTAAATATTTTAGCAAGCTAGCCTCTCCTTTGTTTGGCCTCTTAGACAAAGATGTCTAGTTCATATGGTCGGAAAACTGTCAAGAAGCCCTAGATACCTTGAAGAGCAAGCTCATGACTGCCCCAATTCTAAGAGGCCCAAACTGGGCCCTACCTTTCCACATTCACACAGATGCTTTGAACAAAGAAATAGGAGCAGCCTTAGGACAAATTGATGAAAATTTACCTTATGCCATATACTTTATAAGAAAAAACTTGTCAAAGGTGGAGTTAAACAATACAGTTATTGAGAAGTTACTCCTCGCTTTCGTGCACTCCTTAAACAAATTTAGACATTATATCACAAGCTAACAAACCTTTGTGCACACTGATCATGCTGCAATTAGATATTTAATGAACAAACCGAATGTAAATGATCGCATTATTAGATGGTTTCTTTTACTGCAGCAGTTTGATTTGACCATTATTGATAAGCCTGGTGAAGAAAATGTTGTTGCTGACTTTTTATCTAGAGTAAATTTGCGTGCAGGTGAAGAAGGAATGGTGGATGACCAAATGCCTGATGAACATCTATTTTCTATATAAGTACTCTCTCCATAGTTTGCTGATATAGCGAACTACTTGGTTTCAGCACAGTTCCCATCACACCTGTCCTCAAAAGAGAAGAGCAAGATAGTAAGGAAAAACTACCCTTTCACCTAGATTGGGGGCAATCTCTTCAAACTTGGCCTAGATCAGATCTTGAGAAGATGTGTCAGGGAGTAGGAAGTCTTTGACATCCTCTTGACCTGTCATGATGGGCATTATGGAGGTCATTTTGCAACAAAAATAATTGCCTTCAAGATATTGCAAGCAGGCTACTACTGGCCCACCCTTCAATAGGATGTGAGGAGATATACCAGCCAGTGTGATTAGTGTTAGAGGATGGGGAACCTACTCCAAGGGATGAGATGCCCATGCAACCTCAAGTGACCATTGAGCCATTTGAGAAGTGTGGCATGGAATTTGTGGGTCCTATCAGCCCTCATTCAAAGCAGAAACAGTACATCATTGTGTGCACTGATTACCTGAAAAAGTGGGCAAAGAAAAAAGCAATCAAAGTAGCGACTGAGGAAAAAGTAGCTTAGTTTTTTAGAGATAACATATTCTACAAGTTTGGGTATCCAATAGAGCTGGTCAAAGATCAAGGTAGCCAATTTACTTCCAATTTGATTGAATACCTACTCACACATCATAGAATCAAGCACATGAATTCAACCCCTTACCATCCACAAGCCAATGGGCAGGTGGAGGTCACTAACAGAGTGTTGGAAGGGATCCTGACAAAGGTAGTGAGCAACAACAGAAAAGACTGGGAAGACAGATTAGTTGAGACCACTTAGGCCTACAACACAACATGGAACACCACCTCAAGGTTCACACCCTATGAGCTGGTCTATGGGAAGAAGGCGTTGTTGTCAATAGAATTTGAATTCAATACCCTAAGGATGGCAGCTCAACTAGACCTAGACATTAGCCATGCACAAAAAGAAAGGTTACTTCAGCTCAATGGATTGGATGAACACAGAATGCAGGCCCTTCTCTATACAGAGGTAGTTTAGCTTAAGATAAATATATGGCATGACAAAAACATCAAGGAGAAGCAATCCCAAGAGGGATATTGGGCACTACTCTATGATTCAAGATATAAAGATTTCAAGGGCAAGCTAAGGACAAGATGGCTGGGACCCTACACTGTGAATAAATGCAATGAAAATGGTTCAGTTCTGATCAAAACCATTGATGATGAAGCTATCCCCATGCTTGTAAATGGACATCGGTTGAAAGTCTACAAGAAGCCCCTCTCCAAGAAAGATTTCATTGAAGATTTGAATAAGATAGTGATGGTAGTGGAGCATGTCTTAGCCTCCACTTCACCCACTCACTGAAGAAAAATAAAAAATAAAAAATAAGGACTCAAGTGAAAACCTCCATGAGGCACTTGAGTCCCATCATTGGGTTGAAAACCTCTTCCGAGGTGGCCCAATGATGTCAAAAAAAAAAAAGAGAGAAAAATAAGATTCCTAGGTGAAAACCTCCCTTGGAGGCACCCACGGCAGGAAATTATGATGAAAACCTCCCTGAGGTGTCCTAGTTGGTTTCAAAAAAAAAAAAGAGAAAGAGAAAAATGAATTTTCGGTTGCATTGCAGGATGTAGGAGGACTACAGGAAGAAACAAAAGGTGCCAAGAGAGCCCTGAATACAACACCAACACCTATCCTACCTTCCCACACCTTTCTCCATCATTCTTGGCATTTCTTTCACCTCATTGTGCTTCTTTTTCAAAAATTGTGTTTTCTACAGGAGGCTCTATGTTTTCTATAGGATGCTCCTGTAGGAATCACAGAGAGCCAGAAATGGATATAAAAGGCAGTTTAAGGGACAGGGAAGCTTCATGAGGAATCTATAAATCCTCCTACAGTCTTAAAACCTCCTTGCCATCATTTCTAAGCCTGCATCACACCCCAAGCATCGTTCTTCTTCTTGTCCAAGAAAAACACAAGAAAAACAGTTTTTCAGGAAAAGGAAAAAAACAAAATATAAGAAAGGAAATAGCACCATCCACCTCACCTGAAGCTTACTTATTACCTCTCCATCTCTATCTACATCAATGGCATCATCCTCATAGCTCCAAGCATAGAAAGAAGCTGAGGTTTCAAGGGGAGAAGCAACTACAGGAGCTCCTATAGGAATTCCTCTAGCAGCTGATCCCATTAAAATCCAACATTAGAAGCAAGAAAGTGAAAGCATGAAGGTTGAAGAAGACACCTGAAGCTCAGATCTAACCAGAGAAGAATGTGCACAAGGCACAACCACATATCAATAAGCAGACAACATGCATCAAAAGAGACAAAGGCATGCAGCAGAGAGAGAGAGAGAGCCACGACACCTCACAGCAAATACATTCGGATCTCAGGTAAGTAACTAACCCACTCCTCTATTTTCATTTGTGTAATTAAAAGGCATGCAAAAGCAAAAATATGGTTGAGTTTGAATGAGGGAAAGGTGTCCAGCTAACTTGGCCACCTTCATCTAGTCGACTCCAGTCATCCAAAGATGTCACCCACACATGCGCATAGTCAACTCAAGAAAGATGTCAAGGACAAGTAGTGGAGGAAGTATGAACTCGGATGCAATCATGAGGGATAATTACGAGGAGGGTCCATGATGACAAGGCATGTGGGGACCAACGGTCCAAATGTGGCCAATGTATACTTTTCCAGCTTACCCTCCATCACTAGAAATATCCATAAAGGGAAATAAGTACTCCTCCCCGAGCACTTTCACCACCCTTTCCTTTATTCTCTCCTCGAAACTCAGCTACAGCAGTCTCCTTGTGCCCCCACAACCTCATAGCCATCACTCTCCATTGATCTCTCCCATATTCCTTCTCTCAGCATTTTCTACAAGATCACTTACAGGTTCTACAAGAGCACCTACAAGAATTCTACAAGAGGGACACCAAGCTTCTATAGGAGGGGCAGTGAGTTATTTTGGAAGGAGAAAACACGGGTTTTAGCATGATTTTCAGTCTAAGGAGGTAGGTTCCATGCATTACCCCATTGAATATAAATATATTCAATCAATAGTTTAAATTTGAGGAGAAAATAAAGCCTTTAGAAGGAGGAAATACACAAAAAAAAATTCTAAGAAAAACATAGTCTCCTCTGTTTCTCTGTTTTTCTCCAAAAATTGTTGTTTCCATCTCCACATTTGGTTCCAAAAAAGTATAAACAAAATGACAGGAGGATTTATGAGGAAGGAGCCCACCAACTCCTCCAGGCTCCATGCACATCCCCAAGTAGTGGACATATTCACAAGAGAAAATTGGATGAACTTTTTTGAGAAATTCTAAGGGTTTGATGAGGAAATTGCCCAAGAATTTGCCCACTTTTTGGTCCCTCACACCAGAACACATGCCACTGTCAAATTTAGAGGTCTTTCCATGGAGATAACCATTGAATTTATCAGTAGGGTCACTACCCTTCCTCTTGGGCTGCCTTGGTGTAAGGATGAAAAACTAATTGGCCAAGTTGCCAAGAAAAAAATCTTCCAAAACAATGAAACCCTTATAGAGGATAAAAATGGCATTAGAAGGGCTAGCATACCATATCCTTAGGATGAGGTTAGCTACCAAATAATCAAGTATATTTCCTATGAGGGGAGGTAGAACATTGTCTATGGTTATCATTTTAGAATCCTTCATGAATTAAGGTATGGCATGGACACTATAGCGCCTCAGAAGCTCAGCATCCCCTACTTCCTCCTATAGTCCCTCATTGACTCCAGCACTAAATTAAAAGAAGGAAATTCAGATAAGCTAGCTCACCAAGGGTTAATCAAAATTTTAGTGGAAGAATACCTTCATACATTTACACTCCCTATAGCATCAGAAATCTTCCGAAACATGACAGCTAAGGATGACATAAAGACCCCAACCTATGATATCAATCTTACTAGCAGTGAGGAGGAAGAGCAGCAAGGGGGAGAAGGTGAAGCAACTAGTGACTTAGCCGAATAAGAAGGGAAGGAGGAAGAAACTAAGATAAAGGAGGGGAAAGCTGAAGAAACAGAGCAAACAAAGATAGAAAAAGACAAAGAAGGAGGAGAAAAAGAGGTAGAAAAGACAAAATAAGGAGAAGTGTCCCCTGAGACTCTAGAAAGAGAGGAAGCAGTTGCTCTCACTTCCCTTAGTACACCAATCAAGCCAAAACAAAAGAGGAAAAGGTAGACCTCCATGTATTTCAGGGCTAGTAAGAGCACAAGAATCAAAATAGGGAAACCTCAGCCCTCTTCGAAAGTGCCAATTACAATTTAAGATTCACCCTCTACCCAAGGAAAAGAATCCCCTTCCAAGGCACCTATCACATATGAAAGGGGGACTCTTAGATCTCCTACATGGAAAGAAAAGGTAGAACTACAGGACCTAAAAACAGTCCTATAGGAGGCTCAGACAGTTCTACAGGAGACAATGTCAAAAATACAGGAGACCCAAAAGCGTGAGAAAGAAATGGAAGGATAGCCACAGGTAAAGGAAAAAGAAATAGAGCTACAAGAACCTGATCCCCAGCCCAGTCTTGCCTCCTACTACAACCTTCTGGAGGGAGGAAGAATACTTTCACAAAAATTTGCAATTCCACTATTCTTTGAATTAGAGAAAGAGAGGATAAGAACACATAGGTGGATGCAAATCACCAAATCCAAAGAAGTTGAGTATATTGACCATATGGAGAACAAACTCAAAGAAATGGGGAAAGAGTTGAGTGCTGTCAGACATAGGGAAGTAATTACAAGAAGCCACCTTGAAACTGAAAATGAATTTCTAAGGAGGCACCTGCAAGAGAAAGAGACCCAGCTAGCATGCATGGCCAACTTATCCATGGAGGCATTGCAATGTAGAACACCAACAAAATCCTATGGCTTATATCTCAAGGACCAATGGTTGCAGTTTCATAGAAAGACTTTGGCACAAAGAGGCACAATGCCTTTCCAAGATTACAGGGAGTTTATGGACCTGTGTGACCAAAGCACATCAGAAGATAAGGCAAAGATGGTATAATTCTACCTACATAACATGGCCCTCACAGACATGAATGTGTGGGACCCCAATGCTAGGCTAGGGGACCTGCAACTAATGGCCATGGCCTCATTGATGAACCATGAAGAGTTAAGGGTAGTAGAAATAAGGAGATTGATGATAAAAGAGTAGAATGAGCCATTAATGATGAGAGCTAAGCCATTAGATCCCATGGAACTCATCAACACCCATAACCTACTTGCCAATAATCCTCAGATCTCCCCTAGATATATAAGTGATCAGGCATAAGCCATTGCACACTTTGAGGATATGGAAAGGCTACTTGGGGATGACTGTGTGCATGCATGTATGAGGAGATGGAACACCTTACCACACAGTCTGTAGATTAGGGAATATCATTCCCCCATGAGGATGAAGGAGGCATTAAGGATAGTGCCAATGTACAAGCACTCCATGAAGAGGCTGAAGGTCCAATGGATTGGCCTCAAACTGAGTCCCCCAATGCTGTTAGGTATGCTAGAAGGTAGAATAGAAGAAGAAGAGAAGGAGAAGTGGGAAGAGATAGACAGGAAGGCAGGATTATATGTCAAGGAAGAAGAGACCACATCAAAAGCATGGGATGCTAGGGAGGCCACCAGGGCCATCAAAGATGAGGAGATGGACTAAGTTTTTCAGAGGATGAGCAACACTTTCAGTAGGGGTGATGATGAGCCTCATAAATGGGTAATTATATGGGATCCTTTTACCTCTTAACCTAGTCAAATCAATCATTCTCTTAGCTTATTGTGTGATTTTCTAATTATATTCATGCTTATAGAGTGAGTTGAGTTAGTTATGATGTCATTTGGTCTAACATGTGTTTAATGCAGATTATTGATGAATTTTGGGGTCAAAGTCAAAGATACAATGGACAAATGGCAACAATAACTCGAAGTGGACAAAGGAGAGGACTTATAGGAGGGAACCCCCCTCATTTATTATTCCTCATTTTGAATTCCCCTTCATTCAGCTTGAAGTACAAGCAGCCAAACCATGCACTAGAAGGCAACCGAGCAATTGAAGGATCACTAATGACTATCTCGAGTTTTAGGAACCAAGCCTCCTTGATTTTAAGGAAGTTGTTGGTAACTCCATTTGTATAAGTAGAGAGGCCTAGGGCCTCACTAGGGTTGGATTTTTGTTGGATTTTTTCTTATGTAAACTCTGCTCAACTTTGAGCTTATTATTTTGTGACAGTTTCGTGTAATCTTGCTATTGTTTTGGAAATAAAGATGGAATCCTTTTTGAGTTAACACTGATTTATCTCAGAGGGCTAAAGATCTTGGGTTAGGTCCCAATCTAAGCAGCCAAGCTCCTCTTTACTTGTATTTTTATGTTTTTTGTAGATTAGGTTGTTGTTAGATGTATTTCTTTTATGGTTAAGAATAGGTTGCTTTTGATGATTCAAAAGTTTGCTGCCATTTGTGCTTTATATAGTAGGTTAAGCAGTGATAAAGAGAAGATTCAAAAGGCTAGTAAGAGTGCCTTGACCTCTCTTCCCCCGTTTGGGACTATGATTTGAGGAAAAGACCCTCTTGTTGCCCCAAAAACACAAATTTTCCTCATTCATAGGATTTCTAGTGTTCATAGCTTTTTAGTAGGTTAATAGTCTAGTTTTGTTTTGCTTCAGATCTTCTTCATCATGCTCACTTCTTTATTTGCAATACTATTCTTTCATGCATTCCTTTCCTGCAACATTTATCATCATTTCCTATCATAGATCATAGTTTAGACTATTTTGATGAAAAACTCTATTTTCCTGGATGCATTTATTCCATTGCTTGCTTGATCTTATTGGTTTACTATCAATTTTCTATGTAGTAGAACTCTTCTAGTATCAGACCAGCCTATCAGCCATCCCATCCTCCATCTGATCTATGCCCTATAGGTGGCCCAAGTCTCCCCTCATTTATGCCTTAGTTTCTTGCATTTTCCATAGAATTTCTCTCTATCCTGATGATTCTTGGTAGACCTTAGGTGCCCTAACACTTCAATCCAACCTTCATCCACCTATTCTACCCACTCTCACACCCTCAAAACAGTGAGAAATGCTCTCGGCCTCCTCCTGTAGGCCTCTTGTAGAACACTGTTTTTCCTCCTGTAGATTTCCTGTGTCCTCCTGTAGATTTTCCCGTAGGATTTCTTTTGAAGGCCGAGTGTGGGAAAAGCCTCCAGAAGGCCACCTGATACCTCCTAGGACCCATCCACACCATATTACATCTTCTCAATTCCTAAAATCACCTTCCAACGCCACCTATTCGCTACCACATTCCCAAACAATAAATTCCATGCATGTCAAATTCACATAAAAATACATAAAAATCCAAAAATATGTTTTTTTATCATTTACTTCTAGAATTAAATTAGTTAGATGTTGTTTACTTCCTTGAGTAGCTAATGGCATTCTTTTCATGGGTTTCATAGTGCTTTTTGCAGAAGTTGGTTTAGTCGGTTAATTTGAGTTTACTAGTTTTGCTTTACATTTCAGTCTTTCTCCTTTCTGCAGTTGGAGTAGCATCTGTAGAGTAGTCTTTCTCTCCTTTCATCACATATAGAGATTCTTTTGGAATCCATAGAAGTTGGCTTGAGCTCCTAGTGATCTTGTGCCGACTGACTAAGTGACAAGCTACAGTAACAACTAGTACTTGTGCATACAACACCATCAGTTCCAAGTTTGTTACGAACTACCGAGTTGATAAGAGTAAAGTAGGTAGCCCAGGAGTTGTAGCATTTTTGCTACAATACTGGTTCTCACCAACTAGTAACTCAACCCACAGTTGTCGCCGAGCTTCTAGATCGTTTGTCCAACTAAGGCTTCCAGGACTGTCAGCAGCTTTAGAGGGATCTCTAGCGCTTTCGTGCCAAGGCGATCTTGGCCAACATCATATTGAAGCAGAGCAGATAACAAAAGTTCCAAAAATAGAGATAATTTTTTTGATAAAACTAAAAAATGATTTTCAAATTTTAAAAAATCTAAAACCAGTAAAACAATAAAATTTCTTCCCTTTTGAACAAAATTTTGACAAATTTCATACCAATTATTTGCTGGGCAATTCAATGGAGTTTTGCACAAACTTGTAGGGCTGGAATCTCCTCTTCACATCCACTGTAGCATTACTGGAGCTCTGATACCACAATAATGGCAGAAGTGTCCTCAGACACATAATTTTATTAATCAGAAAAAAACAATTACATAATTGATTTTGCAAGAGTTTACACCCGAACAACCAAACACACTTGCAATGAGCTATTTATAAGGTCCATGTCCTAACTACCTCTAATTATGGATCACTTATTAAATAACAAGTGTCCATTTACATTAAATGCTATTCAAACAAACTATCTCCTAAAATAGAGCCTAAGATACGACACATTTGGAGAGTCATATCTTGTTACAACAATATACTAATTCTAATTGTATCCATTAAATAATTAAACAT
>APFE031757215.1:178680-199868 GCA_000404065.3 Pinus taeda | reverse complement strand
TAGAATAATAATTATTAATTTAATTTCTTAAATTAATAATTATTTTATTTCAATTTTATAACCTATGATAATAAACTATTTTTGGATCATCTAACAAGTAACTAAACCCACCAAGGGCTTCCAAAGAATTTTTCTAACCAAGGCTTCCAATATTAGTAACTCAAACCAAGCTATTACAAGGCTTCTAAAGCATTTGTCCAACCAGGACTTCCAGGAACTAATAACTCAACCCAAACCAAGGAAACATGATAACCAACAAAAAAAACACAATGAAATTAAATCCACAATCACGATGGCTATCCAGGAAATGGAAAGGCTAGGAAATCCACTATCATTACAGGCAATCCTCCATGCTAATGACAGATCATGACCAATAACCCATATGCATATGCGATGCATGCCAAAAATAGTGAAGGAATTCTTGAAGAGCCATCTCAAGAATTTCTTGATGAACCTACTAGTGAAGAATGACTTGATTCTAGGTGCATGCCCCCCAAGCTTCATTACATTTACCTAAGTAGATTACTCGTGAGTATGAGGTGGATGGAATGAAGGTTCATTTACGAGATCAAATGAAAGACTTGACTGGAATTTTACGAGATCTAATAAAAGACTTGAATTGGTACTTTGCTTCAGGGGACCTTGTTTCATTTTTTAATGTGCTTGACACAAGACAAGGAACTCTGCTCATATTCCTTGTTTCATTTTTTAACAAGCTTGACACAAGACAAGGAACTATGCTTTGGGACCTGTTTATTTTTTTAATGAGGTTGACACAATAAAAGAACTATCCTCATATTCCTTGTTTCATTTTTTAACGAGCTTGACACAAGACAGGGAACTATGTTCAGATTCCTTGTTTCATTTTTTAACAAGCTTGACACAAGACAAGGAACTATGCTCATATTCCTTGTTTCATTTTTTAATGAGCTTGACACAAGACAAGAAACTATGCTCGTATTCCTTATTTCATTTTTTAATGAGCTTGACACAAGATAAGGAACTATGCTCAGATTGCTTGTTTCATTTTTTAACGATCTTGACACAAGACAAGGAACTATGCTCATGATTCCTTGATCAAGGCCCATAAGAGGTCATGACTTCCAAGAGGTTCTCATCATATGGGAGAATAATTCTCTAGAAGGGATACATAGAAAGGAATCCATTAGAGAGATATGGTTCCAATGCCCCCAGTACATAATGCACAACATCACAAAATTGATCCTTAGTTGATGTAGGCATGGAACGGGTTGCCACATAATTGACCTGTGGCGGGGAAGATACCATTGGGACAAAAGGACCATTTAGGGAAGATGGTTTAATGGAAGCCATATTTGGATTGGGAAATGAAAGTTGGTCAACGGTGATAATTCTGCCTTCATATGGGAAGAACATCACTAAATAGTGTTGAAACAATAGCTCCAATGTCATAAACATAGTTGCGCCTAAGAAGTAAATTATAATATAAAGGGCTTGGAACTACCATGACATTGAGAAACAATTTTTCCTCCCAAAGTAATAGGAAACTGAGGAAGGATCCCTAATGCTTGACTAGTTCCTCTGTTAAAAGCCAACAAATTCTGGGTAACAAGCACAAGTGGCGGAAAATTGAGCGCTTGCCAAGCAGTGGAGGAAAGGATACTCACAAATGCACCTTCATCTATAATAGTGCCAGATACAATCATATTATAAACATGTACTATGATCTCGAAAAGCACATAAGAAAGAAGACGACATCCTGCCAGCCGATTTCAATCAATGGAAGTGACCAGACTACTTGGAGTGGCTACCATAAAAATGGGAGAATTATCCCCTTGAGTTATGATAATGGGAGGATTTTCCTCCTGTCTTGATGGAACATGAGGGTTGCCTCCAAGCTCATTGGAATCTGAAGAAATGAAAAGAACCCGAGTGGTATCATACTCACTCTCCACGGGAAAGGTACAATTAACTAAAGGTGAAATCAGGTCAACTGTTTCCTCAACCTATGGTTGGTCAGGTATAAACTCATGGGATTCACATTCAGAGAGAGTGGGTTTGTCCGATGGTTGATTTGCGCCAGTCACTTCATCAACTAGTGAAGGATTAAGGGAGAGTCTCCTATAACCAGATGGAAGTTGCTGCAGAGAATTAGGATGGTTATCTAACACTTTTTGGGCTTCATCCAAATAGGGACAAAGGTGAATGGGGTGATTCCCTTCGCATAACCTACAGGGAAAATTAACTTTACACTTTTTTCCATGAACTTTACTAGCACTAGTTGATGGTGTGTCATCAGAATGATCTCCAAAAGTTGATGACACATGATGATGTGAATGAGAAGACCATTCTTCTAATATCTGAGGAATACTAGAACAATTTTGAAGAAGATGATCTCCCGTAAAAAGTTTGCAAGGATATTGAAGTTTTTGAGGCTTATCGAATGGTTTCTCATTAGAAGTTGCATTTGAAACAATGGTTTCTTGGTTGAAACCTCGCTGAATTTTCTTCTTCTTCTTATTCTTCCCTTTCTTCTTCTTCTTTTCCACCTGGTTACTAGTGTTAATACTTTCACGAAGAGAAGAGGAAGAAGGGGAGGAAGAAACAACCAACGATGAAGGTAAAGGGTCAACTTTAGGATCAACTGGAGGTTGATTTTGTCTAGTTGTGGGAATATTTAGTTGCAGGGCCAAGGAGGTTGAAGAAAAACATACTAGAAACCAGGAGCACTAATATTTTGGAAAGGAGGAAAAGGACTAGGATTCCCATCAAAAGGAATTCCTTGATCGATGGACTCCAGAGTTGTTTCCATATCTCTCAACATAAGATAAATTAAAGAGTGACATGGAGGATGTTATCCATGGTCAATTAATTTAATTTTAATCAAAATAACATAACAAAACAAAGGAGGGATAATCTAGGAAAGAGGATTACCAAGTAACTGTGAACTGCAATATACTACCTCAGTAAATCAAGGACTTAACATAAATGCAGGAAATCTCCCTGAATGTTGTTTTCGGTGTATCACAACATACAAGGCAGTCCACTCGATTACCTATGGATGGATAAAAACATAATGTAGTCATCCCAAATATACCCAAAAATACGTGGAGTCCCAATCTGTGTTAGTGTTGTCTAATGAAAAACCGCACAGTGAGAGCATTCCTTTATACTTTTTGTACTATAACACTACCCGATATGCCCGAAATTACATGGATGAGCTATGATATACTTACGTACATGGAGTGAGGTATCGCACTCAAAATGTATTGTCGACCATTAGTAACAGCTGTTATGTTTAACGACACCAGAACATGCCTCTAGCCTAGACCTCTAAATGTTATGCATTAAGTTACAATGCTCCATTAGGTTAATTGAGATAAATTTTAGTTGATGTTGTTTAAAAGTTTTCCTTTCAGGTTCACCGCGTAATGTTTTTGAAACTCCCAGAATGCAACTAAGAAGAGAATCATTATTTTAATTTGATTTAAACAATGAAAACCATAACTCCAAGGGATAGAGCAATCAAAATCTTTAAACAAAGAGCATAGAGCACATCTAATGCAACTTTCCCTAAATCATTCCTACAAGCACACAAAAAGAACTTCTAAATGCATAATGCATGTTTTTCTTTTCATTTCTTTAATGTTTAGATGAACATAAAAGAAACTAAATGCACAAACAATCAATCAATGCTTTTCATAAGAAACGAAGCCTTTACGACAATTTCTTTTACAAATAAATGAAGACTTTATGACATTTCCTTTTCAGAAAAGACTAATCGATATAAACTAACTTTGACAATGATTTGATAATGATAAAGAAATCCCTTAAGAAACACTACACAATCAAGGTCAAACTAGGGCTACGAGAGGAAATTCAAATTGATTTCAAAACCATAGAGAACATTGATCTTTTAGCAAACCACATCAAAATAAAATTTTGAAAAATTCAAAGAAAAGGTGGGTTTTTTGGCTTAACAAGAATAAGCACAAGCCAGAGTGGGAGACAGTGTGTTACAGAGAACTGTCTCTAAGCTAAGGCTCCTCTGCAATGCACTTTGTCAAGACCAACATTGCACTAATGCCAAAGAGCACAATCAAGAGACATTTAAACACACTTTTTGACCAAAAACACTTCAAAATGACTAAAAAGAGATCAATGAAGTCAAGTAAAGTCTGCTAGGATGTAATATGATGAGGGTAAACTACCAAGAATGATAGTCATTCCCTAGTATGGTCACCAATTTGTTATATGGAATTTATATCTACAGATAAACACATTTTCCCTAGGTGGGTAGTTATAGTTAGAACAACAAAACAAAAGAAATTTAACCTTTTCCTATAATAGATAGATGAGATGAAGGAACCTACTTGTGATCTTTCACTTCCTTGATCTCCTTTGAATTGCTCTCGTCACTCCCACTCGAATTGAACCCGATTCATTGGTACCTGTCAGTAGAAATAGAAGACGATAATGATCAAAGTACATGATATATCTACTATAAACCAATGGAATCGACAACATTCAAAACATATATGCATCATAGATATGAACGAGAATATGGGAAAAGGAACAAACAACTTTATTGATGTAGAAGGAGGAGTTACAACCAATGAAGTTCAATCCTTTGTCATTCATCCAACTTCAGTCCAAACCCTCGTCACACCAAAAGCACATCAATCCAAAAACATAAAACTACTTGACATGAACTCAAATCTCAAACGAACAATATTTCTCTACAATATTCAAATTCCAACCCTTTATCACTATGATGAGTGGTCAATTTATAGGGAAATGGAGGTGGTTTTGTCATAATTGAGGGTATTGAATGGTTTTCTAAAATTGGAGTTAGTTTCCATGGAAAAAGGGATGAGAGGATAGAGGGTTAATTGATCCATAGCCTATACAAATTTAAGCTCATAGGATGGGATAAGAGCTGGGATACTTCTAGAATGCTCTAGAATCAAGGAATATTCTCAGAACCCTATGAAAATTTCACTCATTCTCGCCCAAAGCAGGTGTAAGTGGGCCTAAGTGCTCTGTAGAGAAATCTTGAATGGGCCTATCTACTTTGCAGCATAGTTACCCATGACCAAAGCTACACTTGTCTCCCAAGGAGGCATTTCAGCAAGGCTTTAGGCCAGGAAACTTCCATGGATGGAAGCATTCAATGTGATGACTTGTCTAGGGAATGTAGCAACTGAATGAGGGTTTGATGAGCCCTAATTTTACTGATCTGAATCTCAAGAGTGATGTGCACAAATAGACTTGTAACAATTCGTACCGTCGGGGCTGCTCATGGACCTAGGATACCTCGAGAAGGGCATAGGGTACACTCTTAAATGCTGAATGCTGAAGCTTCATGCCTTCAAGATGTGAAAGTGCACTCAAGTTAGGTCACGAGGGAGAAGGGAACAATGAGTAAGGCTGAAGGACTAAGCTTCGGGTCTCTAGGATACGCTAATTCGCTCAACGAGGGTGCACTTCTTTGGGACAATTGAGTGCACTCAAGGAAGAGTTAGTCTTTCTTTGTAGGTGTAGTTTGGAACATAGAAGGGGATTCATGCTTTTGTAGTGTGCCCAACTCTATAGGAGTGCGCAGGGCATGCTTTTGAACAATGAAGGATCACCCATCAAGGCTTCAATGTGTGCTCGTGCACTCTTGACCTTAATGGAATCACTTGAAACTAATATTTTTCCAAGTTTGGATGACTGATAAAGGGGTGGCCAAGATGAGTTATGGACATAAAACTATGTGTGACACATACTCACTGATTGAGAAAACTTATAAAAACTTAACCAACAATGAATATTCATTAAAAATCCACTTTATGCACATTATCCAACTATAAACATTGAAGTGTATTCGACAACAACCCAAAAGTGTCGTTTTACAACAAGAAAGGCATTGTGACCATAAAAGTCACATAAAATTGTTCTAATTGATGTGATGACACTTGAGAAGGTTCAAGGACACTTAATACATATGAAGAAATATAAAATTGTAGTTGAAAAGAAAGGTGACATATGATATGACCATGAAGTAGGCTCCAAAATTAGAATGTAGCAAAATTTTGTAGGGTGTTGTACTAGCAACAACACTTGGTGACACACTGGGCCAACTTCATCTTCTCTATCTGGGAATTAACTGTCAATTAATGATTAGACCTTTTGGAATTATAATTGATTTCCCCAAGTTTCACACATATCATATTCTCTTTTCTCTAATTGGTTGAGCTCATACCAAGATACACTATATCTCAATCAGTTTAATTTAGGAAAGGGTAATGTGTGCGGCGAGTTTAGGATATTCAAAGTATGAAGTTACATCTCTGGTGTTTCTTCAATGCCAACAAACCTAGACAATACCCTGACAGAGTCACTTCAGGAGAATAACCATTGCTTCACTCCCAACAAGCCTGGACAGTGCCCAAGTGAAGTCGCTTGCTTCACCTCCTTGTGCAGGAAGCCTTTCTCTTCTTTCAGCCTTTATTTATTTATCTAGTATAACTATGCTTTGGAACTTATTATTTTTTCTAATAGGTAGAAGAAGGATCTCAACCTATTGAGAGAAGAGGAGGTTTCCCCTAGAGAAGTATTTTAAGACTTATCATTTAGGTTTGCTCACTTTAGATTTTCCCCTTATCCCTTCTCTACTAGATTGGACAACCGTTAACACACAAGTAGATTTACACTAAGTTGAGTAGTTTAGACTTTATGATAGGCACGAATCTAAAAGATTCCCTCGAGGTTATCCTCTTGGATGAATCATATTTTACATCTAGACTTAGCTCAATCTATGGAATTTTACAAAAAAAATGAAGACAACAATAGAAAGCCAACACTAGTACAAAATGGCTAATTAATTACTAAAAAAATGACTAAAATTTGCATATAAACGAACTTTTTCTAGTCTAAGACCAGTAGTAGCTAATTTACAGTATCTTAGAATGTGACCAATTTTTAGTCATTTTTATCTTAGTAATAAATTGGTTGTCTCAATTTTATCATCTAGTAGTATATTTAGTCACTAATTGCCACCATTAATGACCATATATATAACAAAATATATTACTATATGATCATCTGAGAAAACCAATTAATGAAGAAAGAAATATGACCAAAATGTTGATCGTGTTATAAGATACTATAAATTAGCTACTAATAGTCATATATATGCAAATTTTAGTCATCGTTTGAAACCAATTAATGACCAAAGAAATATGGATACATTTTGGCTGTGTTGTAAGATAATGTAAATTAGCTACTAATAATTATATATATGCAAAATTTAGTCATCATTTGTAATCACAAATTTATCATTTGCAGTAGCCATTTATCTGTTTTTGGTAGTTTCATATTCATTATGTAAACGACTAATTTAGTATTTTATATTCATTTCATTTACTTTCATTAATGATCATTATAAATGACCAATTTAGTAGTATATTCATTTTATTTGTATTCATCATTAATTAATATAAACTACTAATTTAGGAGTTTTAGATTGATTTTTTTGTTCATTATTAATCAACATAAATTAATTGGTATGATTTAAAAAATGTCATGCAATGTGCATGTCCATCTAATAAGAAAATGCAAAGTTGCATATGTTAATTACAATACTAAACAATATCAAGTGAAACTATAAATAATTTCAACCTTATAAATTATATTATATGAAATGTTAAAGTATTACAATATAGGTTTCCAACTTGATATTGGTCAATTTGGACTACAATTTACACATGAAATGATGTTTCATCACTTCAAAACATTATCATTGTGTTATCAAGGAATTGCAGGTGAATTCACCAACTCTAAAGACTTGACCATCAACCTCTATCTGTGTGTCTTATGCGGGATATTGGCTCTAAGGGTATCACTGGACTAGTTCTCTTCTCTCTTTCTCTCTCTCTCTCTCTTTGCATTTGTCGCTCTAGTGTTATTTCTCTCCTCTTTCTTCAATTCCTACTTCTTCCCATCAATACTAAGTTCCTTTTTTGAAAAGAAGAAGAAGAAGAAGATACAATGTAGAGTTAAAATATAAACTAAATTAGACTATAAAGAGTTTTACGACATATTCCTCAACATCAATAATGTCAAAGCCATTTTTTCCCATACAAGTAAGAAACTTGAAAATGTTTTCTTTAGTTGGGTGATAGTGGCCGCTATAATGTGGCTAGATGACCTGTATAAGCAAAGAAAATAAAATTTCACCATAAAAATGAACACCTTAGAAACTCAGTATTCAATCTTCAAGGAAAGCTTAAGCACAGTCATGTAAACTAAGTTACATGCTAAAATCTCAAATTGTATATAATTTGTGAAAACAAATAATTTGAGGTGTGATGTTTAATCCTTTTCGTTTTATTCGCAACAACATTTCATTTTCTAATGCATTAACTTGGGAAAGTATATAAACAACATGTGCTCAAATAACAACATGAAAGTAAAACTTTTCTAATAGTCATTAAAAAAATTTAACACAAAATAGCTACAAGGATTCCAATCAATATCATGTAATACTAATTTCATCTTCAAGCTTTGGTTGTTTAAATGGACATGATACCAAGTCTTTTACATTTCATAGTTAAAATACAAAACAAAATCAAAAGAAACATCCAAAATACAATCAAAAAATAAAGAGAGGATCTCATGGAATGGACATTGCAATTATAAAAAATATGTTTACCCATCCACTGATGTCGTGTATGGCATTCCTAAAACATTTGTTTTCCCAAAATAACCATGAGACGAAAGAGTCACAACATTAAAAACCATAGGCATCCCTACTAGAAACATTTCCAAAGTCTATTGCTCAGGTTCCTGAAGGATCTCTAACAACAAATTAATCATATCCTAGACATGCTTTGGATTGTCTCCCCATCATTTTTCCAATCACATTTCCTGTAACCTGCCCACCATAGAGTCAAGTAACAATCAAACGAAGGGATTGACATTTGTTTTTATCTTTTATATCTATAAATTTGAACCTGATTTGTTTTAGGAACATATTAATTCATATTTAAAGCCTCTCTGACATATGAGAATGTATCAATCAAGTAGGACATCAGAAAAATCAACCTCAATGAGGTCCTCAAACAATTTCTACAATATCAATATTTTTCTTGTTGTGATATCTTGGGTAGAGAAAAGAACATATCTACAAAATAAAATTCCATATACTACTTATGTTTAAAATCTATATATGGTGTATTCTAAGGCATCTTTTTAATATGTTCCTCTTCCTTTACCAAAGTGAACTATAGCTTAGTTAAAAATTTTATCCTTTCATTCAACATCATTTTTTGCAAGATAAATGTGACACATTTTTCTTTCCCGTTCCTCAACATGTTACATATGATAAATTGAAAGTGACATAAACCCTTTTCTAACCAAAACAAACAAAAAAACAGTGCCTCTAATAACACTACATTCTAATATCAGCAGACGAAAAGAGAGTGGACCATTTTTTCTACTTGACTTTATCTGTTTTTTTTATGAAAGTGCTCGAGCTTCAACAACCAACAAATGTGAGGGAAGTTGCAAATGTGAAAAAAATTTATGTTGATCTTTGTAGACTTCTTCAAAATGATGTGAATGATGCCATTTTTGGATGTGGTAAATCTCATAATAAGAAATGGTCACATTGGATGCAGAGATTAAATATAAAAACTTGTGGACATGGCATGTATTCTAATAAATTACATTGAAATGACTACCATGGGTCTCCACAGGTTACAAGTCCTCAGTGTGTTAGTCTTCATGATGAAAGAGAGATGGCAATGATAAGTATGGGTGGTCCTAGTTTGTATGGTGGATATATTCAAACCAAGGTTGTGATTTTCATGAACCTAGGTTCTGACGTGGTAAACCCGGATCTAGTCCTTACCCAGTTTCATTCCCTCATACTTTGTCAAGACTCAAGAGGACATAATGGTCCTTTAGCTTATAATAGGGTTTATTTTGAGGTTATAGATAAATCTTATCCTAAGCAAATGGAATTTTGGGCTCCAAGAGATATGGATAATTTAATGATAACAATCATATGTCTTTTCCCAAGATTAATGTAGGGATACATTTTGTGGATTTTACAAATAGATAGAATGAAATAAATAATCCATGAGGACCATATAATGGTCATTATGATTAGTGAAATACTCGGACATAACAAGACTATTTAGGTTCAAATCAAAGATGGTGCTCATTTTTGTAGCTCCTCAGTTGTTGGCAGTTTTTAAAGTAGGAATTTTGGATTTTCAAGGGTAGGGTCCTTCAGCTTAATTCCATATACCTTGGTCCTATCACCGGAAAGCAAAACATAATAAAAAAAGAGTAAATATGTTAGCTTTAGAGTTCTTCCTATTTGTATAGTTGTCAAGCTTATAGTTCCTTTTGACTCTGGTATAGCTCTATTGATACCCCCTACTCTACAGTAAAAAATATCAAAGGATCCATTAGTCATACCTAGAAATGGTCTCTTGCAGGCATGACAAAAGAATAAGTTGAGCCATTAATTATAATTGCAAAGATATTGAGGAAAGAAAATTCATTATCTAGCTAACCAATTTCACATTGAACCCTATAGGGATGAGTAGCCCTAAATAAAGCCAGTTTTCTCTATTATATGCCTTGGAAAGGAAAAATCACTAACATTTCTTGTAATTTATTAGTTTTAAGTTATAAATTTTTTCTGGGCTACTCCTATTCTGTAATGGATTTTTTCCCCGAGAACGATGCCAAATTGTTCTAATGACATCGAATCAAGTTAGTGGTTTTTGAACCTACATGTAATATTTTTTACAATGATTTTGTAGATGCAATGACATAATGATATGGGTCTGAAATCATAAAATGTTTCATTCTTATGTAATTTTTGGGATTAAAGCCTGAAATGTTGAATTGAAAGCTCCCAAATCCTACTTGTGTATTTTAATTTGTTGACAATTATTAGTTGGTCTATTGAAGGAAGTCATAGAACCCCTAGAAGAATTTTATTGTCCTATTAAGTGGCAGAGGTTTCTTATCCATTTGGAAAGAATGCATAATTATTTGTAATTATTCCCTTGATATTGGATCCGTTAGTGCCTCATTACCCACCTCACCTACAAAAATCGGGAAATATGAAGTCATCTTTAACTACCTCTCTGAAATTTATTCTATCATCTCCTTTATAAATTCCCTCAAAATGGTTTGTTGATGAGAAAATTGCTCCTCAAGATGAGAAACCTTCTCATGGGGAAATGTTTGTTGATAAACAACATCTTGAGGCAATTGTTCATTATAATTATGAGATGTTGAAGAGAGAAAAGCTTTTCTATTTAGTAAAGGCTATGCACGAATTTTAGTGACTTGGTACAAGGAAAGAAATGGGCAGTGATGGAATTGTGGAGATTCCCTACAAATCTTTTCCAAAAGGTGACATGTGAGGATGTATGCTTATCAAACAACTATATTTGAGAACATGCACCACTTTGAAGGAAAGACTATTTAGGATGTAGGAGTAGGCAGTGGTAATTTGGCAATCTAGTATGCACAAGATGGTGCAAGGAAAGTTTATGTTCTTGAAGCAACCAAAATGTTAGAAAGTGCATGTCCACGTGTAATTAGAAATGGTGTTAGCCACATTGTTGATGGAAATAAAGGATCTATGGAGGATTTCATGTTTCTTGAAAAGTTGATGTCAATTCCAAAGATAAATAAATCCTAACTTGAATCCTCCATGTTAATTACGACTCTTACCAATAACATTATATGTTTTTAGAAATCTTATGTAATGTCAACTACATTCAAAGGCATAATATACTGAACGAAAGCAGAAAAATATTTGTGAAAGTCAAAATAAATCATGAAATATAAGACTCGAGATGAAAGACAAGATTCCAGACCGGAAATATTCATCCTCGTAAACATATTCATTCCCATGGACAACCCGTTTCGTCATGATCTAAGCACACTTTAGAAGAAATTGAGAAAACAGAAAGCATATATATGATGTTTCTAAACTTTGTCAAAATTTACAAGAAAAATATCATAAAATATCATTTTGCATCAAAACCTCATGATCCAAACCAAAAATGTTAATAAATGATAAAAGAAACATTAATACGGTATTTTAAAATGCAACAAGTGATGTTGAAGGGGTGGTGCAAATGGAGGTAGAGGTGGCAGAGTTTGCATAGAAGGCCATAGATTTTATGTGATAGGAGATAGAGAAGCAAGTCTTTGTGATTGGTGCCATTGTGAGAATGAAACGTTTCTCAATGATGGTGTCACAGGCGACAAGAAGTCAAAGCTCAGGTTATCAAAGCCAAGGGAAGATCCAGAATTTTCTTGAGATTTTCGTACCATTCCTAATGGAAATTTTGTACCTTCTAACTTAGAGATTGTATGATACCATGAAAAAAACTAGAGCATAGCAAGGAGATTTTTCACTTAGTAAACCATAATAGCTAAAGCATATAAAACTTTTCAAACTATCAGAACTATCAATTTTGAATACGCTAAACTCCTAAGACATCATACTCAAAATATAGGACACAAAGTACAAAGTTGAATTCTCAAACCTTCAACCTACCTTTCATTAAATCTGGAAAACTAGTACACTACTAAAGCCCAAAAAATACCCCGCTAGTTACTAGCACATAATTCAATATCACACCTACAAAATTTACGAAAATATTCACCTCCACCCCACCTTCTTTATGTATGAGGAAGGCTAGAGGAGGAGACAAAAGTAGCCCATCTGTGTGGGGTGCCAAAAGCAAAACCCGAACATAATTCTATCTAGGGAAGTGTGCCCTACTTTAACAAGAAGTTTCTCTAGGTCATGCGCTTGATATAACTTTATAAAAAAAGATCATTGAAAAGCTTATTTCTAAATTTGGAAGTCAAACTCCAAAAGAAGAAAAGCATCTATTATAAAATTGGAATGCTAAACCTAGCACAATAATTATAAAAATGGAAGTGGATGAGACTAACACATGCATGTTGAAGGCATGCATGTTCCCTCTCAATCTTTCTCCTACATAACTGCAATGCTATATGCTAGACAAATTAGTGAATTGCATCCTCATTCTCCTCAGAGACACCCTCATCATGATTGTACAACAACCCTACACAGGTATCCGTACTATAACATAGAATTTGTGCATTTGTAAAAATGATTTTGACCACTTATGAACAATGATCCAATCTAAGAGGGAAAGTGCCTAGATAGGTGACCCATGGCACTTTCAAAATTTGGGCCAATATTTCAACTAGTGAACCCCAAGAAGTGTGCTTCCTAGGGTATTTCTAACCTAGGATACATGCATTTTCATCTAGTGAAATTTCAGGATCAAAGTATTATTTCTAACCTACGGGCGTGTTCTTCTAGTGAAATTTTAGGCTCAAAGTATTTCTAAGTCAATCATGATCTTTCATTCTTTCAAAAATCTATGCATCCATGGTAGATAAAGGGAGAGTCAAAAGACTCATCTTCTAAATGAGGAAAGGTCAAGAAAATGACTATAGAAGATACACCCTCACTTCTCCTAAAACCTTAAATGTTACTTCCTCTTCACATTGAACTAATAAGGTCCTAAAAAGGTCTTCACTTCCTGAGGTACTACTATAAAGGGTTCAACCCAGTGACATCATGTTAGGATCTTCAAATCCATCTGAAATAAACAAACAAACAACTAGTAAGACCGAGTTAAGACTTTACCACCTACTTGAAAAGACCAACTCAACTCAATAAGAATGGAACAACCAGGGCCTTAACTAACTCAAAGATTGACCCTTCATTAGGAGGGGTTAATCATGACCTTATTGGATTGACCTCCCTAAGAAAATTTTTGGGGTTAATATTCACCATTTGGCTATATTTTACAAATTCATCCCAAAAAATTAGCCAATTCAAAGAAAATATTATCCCAAATGTCTATAACATCAAATTATTTTTCCATCATTTTTCTACAAAATATAAAGAATCTTTAAAATATTAATGAAAATTACAAAATCCTTGCCAAATATTAATGCTTCACAATTTGAAAAACATAAAGATAAGCTAAATGTTCTACACTTTCTAGAAAATTATGATTCATTAAAAAGATTCCCTCCTACGCAGGGCCTTACCAAAACTATGATCATGCAATCTAGTTTTGATTCCTTAGTCTGCCCAGATTTCATCTTGAAGTAGTAATGGCGAAATAGGACCATCATTATCCATACTCAGTGGAAGCTAAACTACTCCCTGACTAATTTGAAAAAATATAGTTTCTGATGACAAAGAATGGTTATCGATTAAATATAGATCGAACTTGAATTATTGTCACTAGGAACAAAAACTTGAAGTGTTCTCAACCTTGATTGTGAAGTTGGGTTATTATTTTGATTTGACTGGTGAGATGGACGACCCATTACAAGTTGATTTTCTAATGCACCTTGACTACTTTGCAGCAAAGATGATGTCTCAGTTGAAGTATCTATGATATTTAAAGACAAAATACTTGATTACGAAAGAGAATATGGATGGTGCTCTTATAATTCCTACATTATTAAAATATCATTATCAGGCATCCTTTATCTTTACATGTTAAGGAAATCACTAAAAATCAAGAATGAAAAAATGAAATGGGTAATAATTTTTCATCGAACTGATTAGATCAAAAAATAGAGTAGGGAGAAAGGAAGCCTACCATTCTAGGAGGCCCTCTCTCCTTAACACTCATCATAGGTCTATCCACATGAGACAAGGGTCCATGCATATGCCAATCACTATCAGGAAGAGTAGGTTCTAGAACCATTCTTTTCTCTCTCTCTCTCTCTCTCTCTCTCTCTCTCTCTCTAAGCCTAATCACTTCTTTAGGTCATCAAGAAAATAATCTTCTTTCCTTGAGTTATCAATTCCTCTTCCATGATTTTCCAATCTTGGGCTCATATCCTCTCGCAAGTATTCTTCTTCCTCATAATTTTTCGAGTTTCTAGACACTATTCCATTGCATATTATATCAGTTTCCTGAGGTGGTTGCACAAGTGAAAGTAATCCATGAAGATCTATCTGGCCCCTGTAATTTCCATGGGAATCAATTCAAGAAACGTGCAGGGGCGATGCCTCCAATCATAACCATTCCTTGAACCATATGCCACACTTGTATTAGCAATGTTAAGTTTCTTGAGGCGATCTCCATCACCTTTCCAGTCCAAGGCATTTCCCACCCATTATCCTTCTCTACATTCCTCTCATTCAACCTTCCAAAAATACTTTGATGGATAAGGATTCTATCCAACTCCAATTCTTGATGATTCTACAGGAGAACTGTTGCCAACAATATTTAATAGATAAGGATCCCTTCCAATTCCAACTCCAATCCTTGACAAAGGAGAGAGAGGCATTCCAAGTCTAATGCTTGATGGCAAAACATTGAAATTATAATCACTAGAGCTTGTAGCATGCTTATGTCCATATCAAAGTTCAAGAAAAGCATCTACGCCTTTTGTTCAATGGACCTTCTGGCAATAAGAAATAGTAGTCAATGGTAATGTATAAATATATGAAACCTACAAGTCAAAATTAGTCCTACATGCATAATATACAACATCACAAATGAGGCCATGATCTAAGGGTGAGGATGGGGCATGTGGGGCGGCTAATCAATATTTGACTCTCCAAGAGCATGATTATAGAGGTTGGGACCACATAAAAAGGAAATAATACAAGAAAGACTTTGACACAATAGGAACCCCCCTGTTGCAGAAGCTTAGCCATGCATGCAGTTAAGAAAAGTATGAGAATAGGACATTTATTTTTGTAGCTTGGCTATGTGGAACTTTGTGATTTTCCATTTAAGGAGCTGGACACACTTAGGGGAGTAAGTCAATTATAAGAAGCTATAATTTAAAAAATAACATAAAACACCAAGCATTAGTGGAAAAACCAAGTAAATGTGAACAAGCATCACTCATAAAGCCAAATATATGTAGGAATACAAATAACAATAATCAAAATTGTTATAAAAAAAATGATGAAGTCCATTGTAATGAAAGAAGCTAGCAAGAAAGAATTCCCAATGATTTTTCTAAAATAATGCACAAACATCAACAGTTTCCAAATCAATGTTCTCACATTAAGACTCAGAGTCAACAAAGACTCATCTTGCCTGGCACTTAGCAAGTCTCAATTACTTCAGAAAGACTCAATAAAGACTTTGACCAATGGAAAGTTTCAAGGAAATTCTTAGCCAAGACACACGAATCTTAGCCAACTCAAACTACATTGTTATGAATTACTGTAAGCATCATTTGCAAAAGCTAGGTTAGATTCAACAATGTTAGAACTACGAAAAAAAGTAAATACACTTTGATGTGCCACATATAGAGGTAATTTTCTACAAGACAAGTAAATTATCATGATCATATTAATCTAGCGAAAATAATCTTACATATCTACACCATTGGTTACCATTAGTTGTAAACTTCGATCTCCGCTCTCAACAATTGGGCTATATATGTTAGAATAATATTCTATGTACTTCAAATAAAATTTAACAATTCCCAAAGAAAATTATAAAGTACATGCTTAAACTAAAAGTATAAGTTAACTAGAAGTCAGCTACAGAGTTAGATTTTGATTGGGTGTTGTTTATCCCAGAACAGGGTAGTAGAATAATATACATGTAGTCTTCAGGAATATTGAGGCTACCTTTCTAGACTTTCATGTATAGATATGCCAGATCTCTTTGGTTCTGAACTTAATGAATCCTTATTTTTTTCTGAATATGACCCCTCTACCTACCATGTGGACCATGTACACATTTAAAATCGAAGTTAATTTGATACACCTTAAAGAAATAGAATATGGGATGGTGTTGCATAGAAATGCATTAGAGATCATAGACAACATCAATAGCCCAGGCATTCCAACTAGAAGTTCAATTTTGAATTCTTATAAATGATATTCTGAGGGGAACGAAATACATGTATTAATGGATATCTCAGTAACTTAATGATCAATAGCCAATCAGTGGAATAAATGGACACAATTGACAATATCATACTAGACTAAAATGACACATTTTATAGCTTTAATGGTTATGGCCGCTAAAATCAAAAGATTACTTGGTAAAATTTTAACTTAACAATTTAATAATGCAAGGAACTAAGGATTGCAAAATCAATTGCAAGAGAAAAATGATGTATAATTGGTTACATAAGAAGGCATAATATAAGATTTCACATCTTTGACTCATGATATACCCATTTTCATCTTCTGGTCAAAGCTCATAAATCAAGGCTTTACAAGACATAAATGTTTCTATGTTACATTCATTTGGCACAACCATTCTCAGGACTGATTTTCTCAATTTTCATTTTTCATCCCTTTTGGTACTCGTTTGAGTTGGTAAGGGAAGCTTCCATCATAGAGTATAAGATTTTCAAGGTGATTGACAATTAGGTCAAATACACAACCTATGAAATATTACCAATCTAATTTAAAAGGAGATCACATAGAAGGCATAAGCATAAGAGGTTAAATGGGTCTATAAAATACAACCTTCATACCTTCTAGAGAGACAATTGTGTGTCTCATATTCTGTTAACTTTGTCTCCATGAAAAAATACAAATCCCTTGTTCATGGGGTTCCAAGAGTGTTGTGAATCTGAAAGAAACCCCAACAAAAACCAATTAAGCATTTGAACTTAACAATAAACCCAACCAATATAGATAGTCATTTCAACCAAAACATAAAAGAAATCAATTAAGTCAATCAATGCATGTATTGATGCTTGAATTTGCAAATACACAGAGAGAATCCTTAGATCATGAAGATGAACTTCCACTGATCCTTACTTATGAATCTCCTCCAAAATATGGTATTTCATCCATATATCATTGGTTAGAATTTTAATACAAACAAAAATCAATACACTACTAGCTAATTATCTAGAGCGATCAAGAATATGTCACCTCTGATGTTCAAGTAAATGGTCCTCTAGCCTGCATCTTTTCCATGATAATATTTCTGACTGTTGTAACTAGATTAGCTCACCTTATTATTTCATTGGAAAAAAACCCATTGTAATGAGATCTACATCTGCTAATTCTAGTTTCCGTTGAAACCTAACTTAGAAGTGGCAAAACAAATAACAATGGATTTGGAAGTTTATAAGATAACAATGAATTTTTTATGATCAAAACTTGTACCATTTTATTCACCCTCTTTTCCATTTTGTTGACCATCTGTAGTAAATGATATTGTAGCATTCAAAACTTTATCTCCCTTTGTAGTTTGCAATATAATAGCCATAAGTTATTTTCTTGAATTAAAAACTTTACAATACATTTATAAATTTCAAGGTCAAATCACAAATTGTTAAAATACTTATTAGGCTTCACAATAGAGCACTTCATCAGAAGAAATAGAGTAAGAAAAAAAAAAATTCAAATATTGCGGGAATGAAATTATATGTAATATTCCTAATTAGCCATGGCTAATTGGAATATTCAATTTTGTTCAATTTCTGCCTTCTATAGTTATTTGTAAATAAAAAAAAGTGAGGACGGGGGAAATAACTCACTTTTAGAATAAAAAGTCACTTCTTAGTAGTGCAATGTTGTGACTTAGAGGGGAGCCAAAGGGGCCAAAGGGGGATGCAGAAATGGAGCCTACGCAAACACATGGAGGGACTGTGCAGGAGGGAAGAAACACGTGGCAAGAGAGGAATCACGCAGGAGGAGGTGAGCCTTGGTATTGAGAGAGGCAAAGGCTATAAAGGAGAGAGGAGCCCCCTCATTTTGATCATTCCAGTTATGATCATTTGTGATAGTCATTTCGACTTAGAGCACGTTGGTTGTTTAGCTAGTCTACAACATTGTTTAGTGCATTGAGTGTCTCCATTCAGAGATCTCACCCTTAGCCCCGGGGGATTTCGAGTGCCTGCTCGGGCAAGGCATTTCCATTGGCATTCAAATAGTAGTTTCATCAACATTTCAACAGCAGTTTCATCAGCGTCTTTAAGGAACTGTGCAGAACCCTAAGGGGGTGATTTTTGGGGGTCGACCATTTCAGAAAAGCTTTCTAGGTTTTTCAGGGTTTCTTGAGTAGAGTCTGATTCCAGAGTTTCAACTTTTTTTGAGGAGGGGAGCAGCCCCAAATCCTCATTCGATTTCCAGCAGCAGCAGTGACACAACAATTTTCCAGCAGCTAGGACGTAGATCAATGTGAGGCCATTCCTTTGTTATTCTGAGTGTATTTCTTCACTTGCCTTGTGTAAGTCGAGGTGCCGTCCTTCTGATCACCTATGTACTCATTCATTTACTCAATATAATAAAATGGCTTAGCATTTCTCGCTCCATTTCATGTGTATCTGTTTATATTTCATATGTTCATTATTGTTGTTGCACTACTATTATATCTTTGTGATTTTCTCAGCTACTATACCACTTGTGCATTTTCTTGGTTGAGATTTTGCTGGGGTTTGAAGAATATTTTGGGTTAGGGATATTACAGTGGTATCAGATCATAGATCTGGCTCAGCTTGTGGAGTTAGCAATCTATGACACTGGGGGAAAAACCCTATATCTGTTACAGAGGTCAGAGATATAGAGACACAGGGCGTAGGTTGGAGAACACTTACGGAGAACAGGAGGAGCCTATGGTGGATGCGGAGTAGGAGGATCCGATGGCAGATGATGACAGGAAGAGATTTGCAGATATGGTCCTCAAATCCGTTCATGATTTATCGAGGCAGATTGAGGTGATGGGGCAGAGATTCACGATAGTAGAGGCCAGAAAGCAAGAGAGCCCACGGGTTTTTCAGGTTGGTGAGGGATCAGGCGTATCCCACCATTTGCTAGAGCAGCGTGATACTACGCAGCAAGTGGCCTCACATGCCCCCACACACTCTACCATGCCAACTTTCTTAGGAGCCGACACAAGGGCCATAGCCCAGCAGGAGGCAGAGCCTAGACATATGGGTGATTATTTGCAGAGTACCAGGCCTATGGGCAGGAGTTCAAGGAACCCTCTCATTCAGAGATTTTGTTCAGCTCTAGTGGGATAGTAGACCCCACGACCATCACAGAGGGTACCGGTATTACCATGATGGTGACACCCACCATGCAGCGAGTAGATTACACTTGCCTACGTTTGATGGTTCATCAAACAGTTCGGAAAAGTCTTGGGTGGAGAAGCTAGACATTTATTTCCAGCTTAACTAGATGTTGGAGACAGAGGCCATTAAGGCGGCAACATTGCTTTGGATGGTGAGGCCTAGGGTTGGTGGTTTCATGGGATGGTTACAATAGGGCACTCCACAGTGATGACATATGCCGAGTTTACCAGGAGACTTATGGAGTGATTTGATTGGAGGGATCCAGAGCAGCATTTTGTTGAGCTGACAAGGCTCAAACAGACAGGGAGCCCAAAGACCTACATTGCAGATTTCTTGAGGGTCTCTGTGATGGTGCCAAACCTATCCATGGTACAGAGGGTCTATATGTATGTTGAGGGGTTAGCAGAGCCACTTTGGGGTTTATTCCGATCCACTAGACTAGCCACACTCCAAGACGCTATCAGCAGGACCCGGGACTTACAGGATGTCTTACCCAGGACCCAAACACCTTACCCCCAAAGACAAACTTTCCCATCTAAGGGGAAGGATGTGAGGATTCCACCCCCAAAGGGGAATCTAGGATGAGTACAGCTTGATGATGATGCTAGAAGGGAGCTGAAGAATAAGTGGTTGTGCTTCACTTGTTAGGAGCCATGGCCACCAGGACATAGATGTGCTGCTAGTAAAGCACATTTTATTGAGGTCTTCTCCAAGAGCAATGGAGAGGAGGATGACGAGGATGATGTGGAGGAAGGAGATAGCCATGCCATACAGGGTCCTTTGCCACCACCACTGCCAGCAGCAGGTGGTGCATCTTTTGCACCCACTGGAGGGGCCCTTGCAGCATTGCGAGGAGTTCCCAAGTATCTGGTGCTACACGTACGAGGGACAGTACGTGGCCAAAGAGTATCAATTTTGGTTGATAGTGGGGTGACCCACAACTTCATCGATGCCCAGATGGTTAAGCAGAGAGGTATACAAACAGAGAGCTTCGATGGGTTTTCAGTCTTGGTCCCAGGAGATCAGACCATGATGTGTGCTCGTTATGTTCCAGAGCTTTCAGTGACGATGGGCACCTACACATTGACTGACCACTTTTTCGTGGT
>APFE031757215.1:136605-172159 GCA_000404065.3 Pinus taeda | reverse complement strand
GATCCATTTTTACCTTGAAGTGTCTTCCCATTAGGTAAGGTCGCCATTTCTTAAGTGCATGTAGTATTGCCAACATTTCCTTCTCATAAATAGCTTTCTTGAGATGTAGCCATAAAAATACCCAATCGCCTACATAAAAACTTCTTTCAATGTGATGTTGATCTACCTCTTGTTTCACTCGATTCTGCACCAAAGTGGCATTATCCTTTAAAAGTTGGAGAACTTGTTGTTGATATTCGATTTGATATTTCACTACTTGAACCTTATTCTTCTTGATGTGTCATTCTATCTTGAGGGTTTGAGGAGTGGTAATTTCTTGCAATGCTTTACAAGATATGGTTGGATTCATTTCTTGATGCTCGATGTGACCTTTCACTTCTTGAGAATTTTTCTTCTTGATATGTCCTTCTATATTGATAGTTTGAGGAGTGGTAATTCCAACCAATGCATTAAAAGATATGGTCAGATTCATTTCTTCTTTCTCGATGTGATCTTTCACTTCTTGAGCCTTTTTCTTCTTGATATGTCCTTCTATCTTGAGAGTTTGAGGAGTGGTAATTCTTGCCAATGCTTTACAAAATATGGTCGAATTCATTTCTTTTTTCTCCAGGGTTCATTCCTAGTGTATATCCTCTTCTTTTGATGTTTCTTGATTCTTTTCTTCTTCCTCTTCATAATCTATGTAAAATAATTTATTCTTAGCACACTTATGACCTTTAGTGTATTTGTTATCACAATTGTAACAAAGCCCTTTTGCTCTTTTTTCTTCCAATTGTTGTGGTGTCAACCTTGTAGGTTGTGGAAAGCTAGGAGAAACAACACTTCCATATTTATAGTTGTGAGGGGTAGACTTCCTTTTCCCATAATTTTTCTTTCCACTTTTCTTTCCAGCCTGAATGCCCTCTCCAATGAATCAGGTTCCCAAAGACAAATCTCATCTTTAATGTTATCCTTTAAAGTCCCTATGGAGACACCAATCCTCTGCTTCTCTAGAATATCATTTTCCCTTATATTCAATTTTTGAAATTCCTCAATGTGCTCAGCCATTGAAAACTTTTTTTGGAGATTTATCAATTGGCTAAAGAAGGTGGTTCTCTTTGTATCCTCATAATGTGCTATCATTTCCTCCATGAAAATTGACCATGTAATAAGTGGTTTATGAGAGAAAAAGCCCTTTATACCATAAAAATTGATCTGGTTCTAAATATGAATATGCAATATGTACCTTTTGTAAAAGTTGCACCTCATGTATATCAAAATATTGCTCCATCTGTAGTATCCAATTTACTGGATCCTTGCTATCAAACTTCCTCATATTGCCTTTGCTTGATTTTAGGAGCTCGATCTTGAAACAACTGTAACTTTGTAAATTCAGATCTCCAAGTCCCGAAATGACATCTTGAAGTAACCCTTTGATTTCTCTTTCTAACACCACAAGTCTGATCGTAATTGGATTCCTGAAGAAAGTGTTATGTCCAATCTCCCACGATGACCTAATTATAGACTAGTTCAATAGAGCGAATCTGTACGACGTGCCACGTGTCACTATTTTGACCTTAGGTTCTGAAACTGATACCCAACCAAACATATTTTGTCTTCTTTCTGTCAGTTTTTATGAACTTTGAATCAAATGCTCCAAGCAAGCGTTATGACAATTTTCCCCAGGTCACCTGTTTGGGATGTAATTTGGGAGCCTACCGAAACCCTAAATGTATTGAACTGTATCTCCAAAACTATAGCGAAACAAGATATGAAATTTGGGGCCAAGCTGCACCACGATTTTGGCAAAAATGGGTTGTAATTTCAAAGTCTGAACATTTGTAGAAAACAAATTATAGCAAAAATTCCATGATGACCTATTTGAGATTGAATTTTTGAGCTTGCAAAGACCGTAATGTCCTCAGATCATATCTCCGAAAATATAGCGAGACAAGATATGAAATTTGGACCTGAGGTTTAGAACGATTTCGTAGCTCAAATGGGTTTTTGTTTTAGTTTCTAAAACTTCGTAGTGAAAAAGTTATAGTGCAAATGCCACGATGACCTGTTTGGAGTAGTGAAACCCTAGAATCCAAAGTTGTGATACCAAATGTTATGAAACCAGCTCACAAAAAGATAAAAAAGAAATATAAACAACTTATAATTCAACATATTTTAGGGTAGAACCTCCTTTACATTACAGAAATGAACAATTCTTGGATGATACAAATGACAAGACCTCCTTTCTATATATAGGAGTCTAAGGGGTCATAATATAATTAGAGACGACATAACAATAATAATGTAAAGGCACAATAATAACAATAGTGGGCTTCTATGGGGCACAATAATAACAATATGCGGATTACATAGGCACAAAAATATAATAAGTGGGTTGTACTAATAAGAATAAGGGGTTACAATAGTAGTATAGGGACCTAAGACTAGCCTATGTTGTTGCGATGGAATATTATACTTCCCCACAATTTCTATTCCCATAAGTGAACTGCTGAGCTCATAATGTGTATTGTTGTAACAACATTGAGCCATGTTGTTGACCTAGATTTGGTTTCCAAGAAACCTAGGAATTACCCTAGCAACCAAACTGGGAATGAGGGTAAGTGCCCCTAAGTGCCCCAAGGTTTTACCTAGGATATATTACCTGGAAAATAAATAAATAAAAACTACACGCACAAGGAATTAAAGATGTGAAATTCTACACAAAAATGTTAAATACAAAAATTAGATAAAAGAAAGTTTGTTGAGATTCACAAGAGAGAAAAATAATAGATCAGAACCAACACAAAATCAAAATTCCATAATAAAAGAGGAACATACACTAGCACATAAGCAACACAAATCTTGAAGAGAAATAGCCAAGATGGATGCATCCTTAAAGAGAAAGTGAACCCAAGAACAAGTAAGATAGATAGAAGCAAACGCAAGTACAAGAGAGTGCAAAACTTGATAGGTGCCATCAAGCAAAACACTTTATTAAGAATGAAAGGTAATCTCATAAGGATTAATCCCAAATGAGAGTTGTGTATTTACAATTTCATGTTGCCCCAAAGCACATGATTTCATACCACTTAGAATGCCCAGAAAGTTTCTTCTTCAACAAATGCATTATAGATATGTTAATGAGTACAATATACACCTTTCTCCCCATGTGAATTAGAAATTTAAATGAAGACACATGCATGGATATCGAAAAATGAGTTGTGATGCAATATGAACTCGCAACACCTTGGATAAGTCATCCTCAAGATAAGGTTGTCATTTCTTGTTAAGTTGCATGTTTAATTCACTAGATGTTACTGAGTAGTGATGGGCTGAGTCTATTTCCAAACAAGGTAACCACACCCTTTTATTCGTAATTGAATGTTGTCTTTGGGTACATGCATATCCCTACATATCTCCTACACCACACCTCCTTCTAAGTACTAAAACATCAACTCCACACCTAACTATGCGTTTATCTACTATTGATTTAGTGCATGATCCACCATTTGTTGTAAATAACACACCATGCATAGGTTGATTCACTGGAGATAAGATAAAACTATTCTAGGCATTGAAATCAACCTGCTAGAAATCTACTATAGGAACATCACCGTACTCATTCAAAGAATAATACCTATGGAATATTCCACCAATATATATAAATATGTATTATTCTAAGTATGCATAGGTCAGCCCCACATAATGACCAAACATGTTGGCTGCAAAATAATGAAGAAAAGGTTAGCTCCGGAATAACAACAAACAGATCTAGGCCCCCACACCATGGAAATTTTGTTAGGTCCCTATACTACTAGTGTAAGCCCTTATTGTTATTATTGTGCCCTTACATTATTATTGTTATGTCGGCTCTGATTATATTATGACCCCTTAGACTCCTATATATAGAAAGGAAGTCTTGTCATTTGTATCATCTAAGAATTTTTCATTTGTGTAATGTAAAGGAGGTTTCCCCCTCGAAGAGGCTTATTTCTAAGGCGTTGATCCATATTTTGTATCTTTTTATGAGCTAGTTTCATAACATTTGGCATCACAAGTTTAGATTCTAGGGTTTCACTGCTCCAAACAAGTCATGATGGAAGTTTCACTATAACATTTTCGCTACGAACTTTCAGAAGCTAAAGCCAAAACTCATTTCACCCGAAATCATTTTGAACCTCAATTCCAAATTTCAGATCTTCTCTCGCTATATTTTAGGAGATATGTTCATAGGAAGTTAGGGTTTTTGAAAACTCCAGAATTCCATCGCAAACAGGTCATCGTGGAATTTTCGCTATAATTGTTTTTTGACAAAGTTCTAAAATTAAAACCCATTTGAGCCACAATTTTGGTGAAGCTTGGTCCTGAATTTTAGATCTTGGTTCACTATATTTTCAAAGATATAGTCTAGGAATTTTAGGGTTTTTGTAGGCTCCTGAATTACATCCTAAACAGGTGACCTTGGGAAAATCGTCATAACTTTCTCTCTGAGCATCAAATTGAAATTTCATAAGAAGTTCCAGAAAGCGGATGAACTGTAACTTTCAATGTATTAGTTTCATGTCCTAAGGTTGAAAAAGGGACACGTGGCACTTTGTACAAGTTCACTCTACTAAACGAGTGTATAATCAGGTCATTGTGAGAAATTTGACATAACTCTTCCTTGCAGAATCAAATCCTAATAAGACTTGTGGGGCTAGAAAGAGGACTCATAGGGCTACTGCAAGAAGCAATTTCAAAACTTTGGGATCTGAAATTACAGAGTTACAATTGTTTCAAGATAGAGCTCCTGAAAACAAGAAAAGGAAATATTAGGAAGTTTGATGGCAAGGATCTGGTAAATTGGATACTACAGATGGAGCAATATTTTGACCTACATGAGGTGCAACTGTTACAAAAGGTACACATTTCATCTACATATCTAGAACTGGATCAATTTTTATGGTATAAAGGAATTTGTTCTCATAAACAACTTGTTACCTCGCCAATTTTCATGGAGGAAATGATATCACATTATGAGGATACAAAGAGCAAGAACTTCTTTAGCCAATTGATAAATCTAAAAAAAAAGTGTTCAATGGAAGACCCTATTGAGGACTTTCAAAAAGTGAATATAAGGGAAAATGATATTCAACATAAGCAAAGGATTGATGTCTCCATAGGGATTTTAAAGGATAACATTCAACACAAGGCTCATCTTTGGGAATTTGATTCATTGGAGAAGGCATTAAAGTTGGCAAGAAAAGTGGAAAGCAATATTATGGCAACAAGGAAGTCTGCCCCTCACAACTATAAATATGGAAGTGTTTTTTCTCCTAGGCTTCCACAACCTACAAGGTTGACACTACAACAATTGGAAGAAAAAAGAGCAAAAGGGCTTTGTTACAATTGTGATAACAAATATATTAAAGGTCATAAGTGTGCTGAGAAGAAATTATTTTACATTGATTGTGGAGAGGAGGAACAAAAGGATCAAGTGTTATAGAGATATTTGGGCACTGCAACCCCAATCATATATGTCGATAAAACAAGGGCTCTTTAACCCCTAAAAGTGTTGTTTCATACCCTAAAGGATCACGGTCAACTGATTACATCATTTCCCAGAAGTTCCACTTGAAAAACCACTCAGAACTGGCCAAAACTGGACCATACTGACTGGTCCATGGTTAAGGTGCGATGCATACTAGCTGCTACACTAGCCAGGTACGATGCATACTGAAAGAGCCTTCTGCGGGGTGCAATGAGTGAGAATAGACAAATGGCAGAGACAATTTGCTAAGTGGATACCTAGGGAATCTTCTAGAAACTTCTCATATGACACTTGCCTCTTTGAATTCACCCAGGGATAAGTAAGAGATAAAAGAAATCTCCAATTGGAACCAAGAACTATCAGTGGAATGAAACTAATCAGAAACCCAGAGCTGACTCACACCCTTGCAAGACATCTATAAATGGATCCCTCACTTGAGAGATCTTGGGGCTGGAATTTTGTAATTGGTAAGGAAGTGCTGTTGGTTTCTCTTTGGGAAGAGACATTGTATTGTTGGGTGATCTTGCTTCTCATGAGGTGAAGAGGGCTTTGATGCTGGAAGGATGATGCTGGATCAGGAAGTTGTGTTGTAATCCTCTCTTCTACTATTAATAAAGTTATTTGAGTTTTCCTCCATATAATCGTGTATTTGTGAATCTTGTTATTTGTGAATGTAATTGTATGGTCAATGTATTTATGATTCTGCATTGTTTATGGTATTATAGATCGATATGATTTGATGGTGTTTTGTTGCTTTGCCTCTACAGGTATTCTCTAAAGTGGGACAAGTAGGATAGGAGTGGCAAGCTCTATCAAGGGAGAGAGGAGACAAGCAAGGAGCCAAGCAAAAGATCCAGGTTGGTCCTTTTTGCTTCTCTCTTATCTATCATACATAAAGGAAATCACAATTTTCTTTGATTGTTTGTTGCTAAGATAGCTACCCATCATAGTGGGAATAGAAAATCAAAAAGACACTAGTTTTCCCAGAAACAAAATGCAGACTCTATTGGGGAACGATTAGTTTGTTTTTTTTGTTATTTTTATTTGCTTTATAAACTACAGACGAACCCTGAAGTTAGCTAGTTAGCCTTCGAACTGCTCTTTCTATGCAATTGAAAAGTAGATGAATGTTGCTTCAGTCAATCTCCAGGTTGATTTATGAACTGAGCATCTGACTTACAAGCATCCTAAATTCCCTTGTGGTATCTCATAACCTCCTAAGATCATAGCCCTGCACTTTTTTTTTACTATCCATCATAGCTCAGCTGAAATAATTGAACTTAGTTGCAATTTTTGAGTAAAAACCCAACTCAGTTTCACTCCCTTGCCCATCGCACTGTCTGTAATTGGAAGCTTGTATGCATCACACCTCCCATGTGTTGCAGGTGAGATGCATCCCTGTTTCCCTGAAGGACAAGTGTGATGACTGAGTGATACTTTTTCTATCTTTGGAATTTGGTTTTTCCTCCTTGTTTTCAACTCTATTCAGTAGTTTTGCTGCTTATGATCAATATCTCATTGTTGAAGCCTCCTTCCTTTACATTATTCAGCCTCCATTGATTAGGATTTGTAAATGTTATTTATGTATTTTTCATCATTTACATTCCTTCTTTGTCAAAAGTAGCTTAATCAAACTATTGTTTTTTGATGAAAAAGTGTCGTAACTATCATTTTGGGTCAAGAAGAAGAGTGTCATAAAGTCTTCCTGCTCTAGATAGTCGATTGTACTTTTGTCATTGTATTTGATTTGAATTGTCAATATTTGAAGTGTCGAAAGCAGTTTTCCATTCGAAATAGAAAGTGTCGTTTTAGTCTTCCTTTCATTTTGAAAAGAACTTGTTGAAATGTCGCTTTGAACAAAATAGTTCAGATCTGTACTTAGTTTTCCTTTTTGGCATTCTCACATTAAGGAAACGAAAAACAAATACATGCATTTGCATTTGCATTTCGACTGTGTGCGAAAGATGATTTAGCAAAAGTACATTTAGTGTGTGCTCTTTGCTCTATGTTCAAAGAATCTTAATCTTCTTTCCTTAGTAGCTAGGATTTTCATTGCTAAAAGAAAATAAATGACTATTTATCATTTTAGATTGCATATTTAGGACTTTTACATCTACATCATGTGGTGAACCTTGAAATACAAACTTCTAAACAATATCAACGCTAAAATAAATCTCAATGAACATAAAAATGCTTTGGAACCTAATGCAACACATCTAAAAGTCTAGGCGAGAGACGTGTTCCAGCGTCGTAAAACCTGGTAACTATCGTTTTCATTGAAGGTTGGGTGATTCCTCCTACTACAAGAGCTAGTACGGACTTGTGCTCCCCATACTGTCAAGTATATATTGGGAGACCACAATAGGCTGATATCCTTTATCCATAGGAAGCCGTGTCTTCCGCCCTATCGATCACAATGCACTGAACATAACATTCGGGAAGATTGACTGTCATACGTAAAGTCCTTGGTAATTTCTGTTTAATTTACCACCAAGTTGTATATTGCAGTTTTGCAATTGGTTTCGTAATCCCTCTGTCTAGATTTCCAGAGTAGTCACTTTTATTCCTTTTCAACTCCTTAAAAGAAAAGGTCCATCTGAGAAATTGTCACTTCAGGCTCATTAAAAATCGAAGGCGACTAGAGTCATATTTAGGTTTTTCTCGACTCTTAAAAATTGAAAAAGCAAATTTGTATCAAAGCATCATAAAATTTATTTAATTCGGAATAACATCCCTGTTCCTTCGTTGATCTTAGGTTGAGATAATGGAGTCCACCAATCAAGGGATCCCTCTTGGAGAGAATCCTAGTCCTTTGTCTTCTTGGGGAGATATTGGTGCTCCATATATGGCTACATTGTCCCTTCCAGGAATCATAATTGGCCTGCCAGTATGGCTATTCTCAACCTCTGTCGTTCAAAACACCATAATTCCTTAGCAATTGAATCAGCAACCAATTGATACTGAAAGTGACCCTTCACCTTTTACTTTGTTTGTTTCTCCCTCCCCTTCTTCCTCTTCGCTTGGTGAAAATAGTGATACTGGTAACCAAGTGGCTGAGAAGAAGAAGAAAGGGAAGGAGAAGAAGAAGAAGAAGTCAGTTAAGCAAGAGGGTAGCAATGAATCACCTGGTGAAAATGCACAGATTAAATATCCTAAATATCCTTGTCTAATTTTCAAAGGAAACCATTTTCATTGAGATTGTCCTTGCATTCCGTGAATCTTGAGAGAATGGTCTCCCCATTTGCACCATCCGGTGTCATGAACCTCTGTCAATCATGTTGACAGCACACCATCAACTAGTGAAAATGAAGTTCTTGGACAGAAAGGAAAGGTCAAAACTCCATGTCAATTATGCGAAGAAGACCATCACCTTCGCCAATGTCCTTTTCTAGATGATGCTAAGAGAATCTTGCATAATCATCCTACTTCACCACAACGACTTCCTCCTGGATACAAGAAACTCTTACCAAGTCCATCGCTAGTTGAAAATCCGACTAACATAACTTAATTGTAGATTGAAATGCCTATTGTTGAAAGTAAACCTTCTGAGTCCATACCAAATCAAAGTCAATAGGTCACGATGGCAGTCGACCCAGTCTTGCCTTCAGAAGGTCCACCTTCAGATGATCCAATTTCCAAAGAGAATAAGAACAACACCATTCAAATTATTTTTGTTAATATAGAGTCTGATGAACTTGGGGGAAATCCACCCGTTCCTTTACAATAGGAGGATAGTTCCCCAGTTTAGGAGGTTCATCCAGACGTTTATTCGGTACCTCCTCTGAGCAGTCTACTCATTTCCTTCAATTGGAATCAACTAGCAAGACCCCGCCTTCCATGTACTGTACCATTCTGGATCATTGTACAAGTGTACAAAATGATCGTGTGTGGCACTATCATAGATGAAGGGGCTTCAGTGAACATCCTTTCCTCAACTTCTTGGAAAGCACTTGGTTTACCATTACTTGCACCTGTCACACAAAATTTGTCAGGCTTTAACAAAGGAACCAGTCAATCGTTAAGGATCCTTCCGAAGTTGCTGATAACTTTAAAAAGGAAAACTATTCACAGGAACGTGATGGTAGTCTAAGGACCACTAGATTACAATCTACTTCTTGGACATGACTACATATATAGCATGGAAGCTATTGTTTCCACACTCTTTCGAGTGATGTGTTTTTCGCATGAAGGAAAAATGGTACAACTTATCGACTAGTTTTCATTTCCAGGTTCAAACACAGCTACAAGTCAAACATCATCCCTGAATGGTCTCTTTGTGTCAATAATGTCTCTTCAACCTTCATTCCATCCACTTTATTGTGGCGAGTAGTCGGGTGAATGTAACAAAGCTTAGGGGGTATGCGCCCTAGTCTGCTTCAGCAGACAAACCCAGCTGAAAAGATAGATTTCCTTGTAGGTTATATGATTGGTCTGAAACACCATTTCCTTGTAGGTTATGGGATCAGTCTGAAATAGTTATTTTCTTGTAGGTTATGTGATTGGAAGCTCACACCATTCATCTTTGCCTATTTTCATGTGTAGAGCCAAGGAAGGGTTTTTTGTCTAACCGCTAACAGAAACAATCCTGCTTAACTGCAGGGACTTCCATATGATTGTCTGGGAACTCTCATTTTCCCAATACCTGGGGGCATGCAAACCTCTTTACGCAAACAAAATATGACCAATTTCATTTTTTAGCTTTTTAGCTTTTTAGTGTCAACTTCTTAGGTTAGGCAGTTGGTCCAAAAATGTATGCACACTAGACAGGCCAAAGGAAGTGTTTTGTCTAATCTGCTGATGAAACCATACTACCTAATCTCAGTAGTTCCTTAGCTTTTAGTGTAGTTAGCTTTGTAGTTTGGTCATTCCTAGCCTACATGAAAAGGCAATGAGCAAAGTTTCGCATGGTGCAAGCTCACTAAAAAATGAACCTACAAATAAGAGACACCTTTAAACGACTGGCACGAGCAATGTTTCTGCGAGGTTCAAGCTTGTTAAAAAATAAACCTACCACTAAGCATAGTTTCTCCCTATTCAAGCTCATTAAAAAATAAATCCACCTTCAGTAAACGACCTTTGTGATCACCATGCTATCAGGCTTTTGAGCCTTGGTTGTGTTCTTCCATCACCTCCATTCTTTTGGTTGATCATATACTTCCACTTGATTGTTTACCCTTTTGAGGAACAACTGTGATGGGTGGTTCTGTTAGCCACCCTCTTCACATTGCCATGTTTTGAGAAGTTCCAAGCTTACCTAGAACTAGTTGCTACCTGAAAACACCAATCATTCCTCAAAAAATGAGTCTCTTTTAATCTCTTTTTAGACTCGCTAAATATGAAAATATTGCCGAGCTATTGGCCTTTCCAGCTCGTTAAAGTGAAGGGAAGTGTCATCCCTCCTATACATTTTAATCTTTTGGGACCTGAGGGATTATCAAGCAAAAGATCGAGCGCTTGTCTTTTTCAACTCACTAAAGCAATCGAATAGTCATTTCATATTATTTTATATTCTTTTCAGACTTAAGGAATTATGCTACGAAAAAGGACCACTAGAGTTTCCTTTTTGTCCCTTTTCAAACTCTCTAAACATGAAAAGGACTGACTTATCCTTGTCGTTAAACTCGTTAAAACAATAGCAACAAACTTGTCCACCCAAACAAGAATGAGTTTCACTATCGTTAGGCTCGCTAAAACATAGCAACAAGTTTGCCCAAATGGAAAATTATAGAACAAGCATATGTTATCCTCCTCAAGCTTGACAAAAATAAAGAGGTACTGGTCAACAATGGTTGGGGAAAAAGGGGAAGAAAACTTGAAGAATTTTATTAGTAGCAGGTAGCTCTTGAACATGACACTTTCACTCCATCACCACGATTGAGTCGGGTTGGGTTATTCCGTTCACCGGCCATATCGCCATTGGTCCTCCACACCATCCATCTTTTGGGGTTAATGCTACCAATCCATATCAGTGTCACTGACATGTTCAATAGAAGTCATTCAGAGAATTCACCATCCAACTAATGCCTCATCCACTGCAATACCTTCACCCTCCATTTTTCATGATCACCATTCCTGAACCTTGTATCATCAAATCGTTTTCACCTCCAAAAAATCATTCGCTTCGTTTCATGTCGTAGATGTGGGATACATCAAGGCCCTCCTACGATGAGTCACTTCTTGTCGACATCAGGTCATTATCCAAGAAGTTGACTTAGAAACAACCCTTTCAGTACTTTGAAGCTTGCATGCCTCAATGGCAAGTTTCTCACTTCCGGCGATAGGTTTACATCAATGGCCTTCGACCGAAAGATTTTACATGGTGTTCGACATCGACTCATATATTCACACCACGTGAATTGTATTGTAGTACCTTGAGGGCCATTATCATTATTGGTGATTCCTATCGCACCTGTTAATAGCTTACATGATTGGTTGGTAATCAAGCGATATCTTTCCATGTTCGACTCCAGAACATCCTTTCACATGGATTGACTTGTACTTCAGGCAAAGATTGAATGAGTTTGAAGACCCTGGATCTAGTTTCATCCATCCGGAATACGATATATTCAGGAAAATAAAGACATCAAATGTAGACAGAAGTTGCACAAATGGTCATCCAAGCTAAGGGATGATGACTCTACATATAAAGAATCACTAGTCTACAACTGCAGATGGTTATCTGTTCCATGTACATGAAAATGAATTTATAAAACTAAGCATGGGAATGCCCGCCTCAGCTAGATCATGAAAATAATATGATGATGATGTATTGTATTGTATCTTATACAGGTCACCTTCCAGTTCAAATACCTCAGATCCTCATGATAAAGCATTTTACTCGACATCAGAAGATTTACGACCTCATGCTTTAGGGGGAAACTATTATAGACATATTTGGGCACTGCAACCCCAATCATATATGTTGATAAACCAAGGGCTCTTTAACCCCTAAAGGTGTTGTTTCATACCCTAAAGGATCATGGTTAACTGATTACATCATTTCCCAAAAGTTCCACCTAAAACACCAATCAGAATTGGCCAAAACTGGACCATACTGACTGCTCCATGGTCAAGGTGCGATGCATACTAGCTGCTACACTAGCTAGGTGTGATGCATACTGAAAGATCCTTCTATGGGGTGTGATGAGTAAGAATAGACAAATGACAAAGATAGTTTGCTAAGTGGATACCCAGGGAATCTTCTAGAAACTTCTCATATGACACTTGCCTATCTGAATTCACCCAGGGATGAGTAAGAGATCAAAGAAATCTCCAAGTGGAACCAAGAACTATCAGTGGAATGACACTAATCAGAAAGCCAGAGCTGACTCACACCCTTACCAGACATCTATAAATGGATCCCTCATCTGAGAGATCTTAGGGCTGGAATTTTGTAATTGGTAAGGAAGTGTTGTTGGTTTCTCTTTGAGAAGAGACATTGTATTGTTGGCTGATCTTGCTTTTCATGAGGTGAAGAGGGCTTTGATGCTGGGAGGATGATTCTGGATCAGACAGCTGGGTTGTAATCCACTCTTCTACTATTAACAAAGTTATTTTAGTTTTCCTCCATATAATCATGTATTTGTGAATCTTGTTATTTGTGAATGAAATTGTATGGTCAATGTATTTCTGATTCTTCATTGTTTATGGTATTATAGATCAAGATGCTTTGATGGTGTTTTGTTGCTTTGCCTCTACAGGTATTTTCTAAAGCAGGACAAGTAGGAGAGGAGTGGCAAGCTCTATCAAGGGAGGGAGGAGACAAGAAAGGAGCTAAGCGGAAGATCCAAGTTGATCCCCTTTGTTTCTCTCTTATCTATCGTACGTAAAAGAAATCACAATTTTCTTTGATTGTTTGTTTCTAAGATATCTACCCATCTTAGTGGAACTAGCAAATCGAAAAGACACTAGTTTTCCCGAAAACATCAAGAAACATCAAAAGAAGAGGATATACACCAGGAACCAACCCCAGAGAAAGAAGAAATGAATCTGACCATATCTTTGTAAAGCATTGGCAAGAATTACCACTCCTCAAACTCTCAAGATAGAAGAACATATCAAGAAGAAAAAGGTTCAAGAAGTGAAAGATCACATCGAGAAAGAAGAAATAAATCTGACCATATCTTGTAATGCATTGGCCATAATTACCATTCCTCAAACTATCAAGATAGAATGACATATCAAGATGAAAAATGTTCAAGAAGTGAAAGATCACATCGAGCATGCAACCTTGAGATAGACCTATTAGAATCACCACTATAACCTCAATAAAAAAAAATCCTCTCACTTTTGGTCAGCTCTCTTAAGGATGGGGGTATCCTTAGATGTGAATGATTAAAAGAAAAAAGTCCATAAATATATATCAATGAGCATTGAGAACTTTAGACTTAGTACGTAAATTTGATTTATGATAAATATATGTCACACATAATTACACTTTAAAAATATCAATAATAAATGAAACCCAATTAAAGATTTAACTTGGAAAATTGAAAATAGATTGACATTTAGAACAAATTATGATAGGATATGCTTCATACAAGTAAATTCCAGCATTAAGAGATAGAAGCATACGTCAACTAGATCCAATTAAAGTTAAGATATTTCATAAGTATTGGGATCTATAAATCAAATCTAATTTACGATATTTTTTAAGAAAATTTCCCAATTTATACAAGTGGTGAAAACCACTTGTTAAACATATTTAAAAAATATAAAATGAAATATCAATAAGTAACAGGAAAATATGATTTGCAATGCAGAAGTTTAATCTCTAGACTTTCTTAATGTATAAGCAACCCAAGTAAATAATGTAAAAGTGAAAAGAAACTTAGGCTTGACCACAATTTTGATTTTATAAAGAAACCTTGAACAAATTTTCAAAATCGTGATTAAATCAAATCAATTGTAATGAAATATTAAGATATGAAAGAGTATTAGGGTTGAGTTAAAATCTAGTTTATGACATTCAAAATTTTCGATCAGATTTCATAAGACAAATAAAATAGATAATTTTGGATTTTTAAATGATGCTTGAAGGGATAGATTAGTGTCAAGTAAACACTAGGGCTTATAAAGTCAAGCAAACTTTCTAACAGGGAAATTTTCTTATGTAATTTGGGATAGAAAAGATGCATGAAATACACTGTAACCACCCTAATTATTTTAGAAATAATTCAAAAAGTTTACCAGTGCTCCCAATCAACGCACCTTCAATTAGTTACTCGATTTTACTCTAGAATTGGAAATAAGTTAATAACAAATTGAAACTATTCCCAAGATATAAAATTCAAATCACTAAACCAAAACTAAAATGAATAAGGAATGGAGAGATTAATACCACACCAAGTTCCTCCAATTGTAGTAGATGCAATCATCCAATGGATCAAGTAACTAGCACCAACACCAAATCCTAACTTGAAGCACCAAACTGTTAGCCACACATGAAAAAGAAAGTCTCCAAAGAGTCCCAAAAAATCCTTTATTCTTGAATCTTCAAGAAAGTCTCTCTCAAATATCCAATTAATAACAAAGATAACCAAGGGGGTTTGCCCCTTATATAGGAGTTCTAGGTTCAACAATACTCTCAATAAAATAAAAATATCATTCAGTAGAATGATAGACCTAGCCTAGAACATAAACAAATATTGTCCACTGACTAAGCAAAGTGGATAAGGTCAACAATACATTAAAAAAAGGAGGTCATTATGCCACAAACAAATCCTCAATAATAAACCTCCATGAAGGTAGGACATCACCATCGACACGGGCAGAGTGTAACAAATCCCTCAAGTGTGGAAGATCCTCAAAATAATGAAATAGTTAAAGAAGATACCTATAAATTTGGCATGTGTGGCACAAGTGGCTGAAATATTAAGACATCCCCTAAAATGATGGTGAAATGATGCAAGGGAGATCCACAAGGTGCAATGATCTCATTAAAAAAATTTCAAAAGTCATCCCATGAAGTGAGGGGTAAACCCCTCCTCATAATGTAGATCCATGTACAAGGGAAGTCAACAACTTAATGAAGAAGGAGATGGTTCCTATAAAATAATGATGTATTCCTCCAAAATGTGTGCCAAGATAGGGCCATCCATGCAACAGCTTGGCCTCTTATACCAACACATTTATTTTTGAACTCTTTAAGCTTGATGAATACTCCATCCTTAGGTTTCACACAAAAAACTATGGTTTCCAAGAGGAACTATCAATGAAGGAAACATAAAAAAGACTACCTATCAAATGACGAAAAAAACGTAGAACCATACACATATCTGAATGGACCAACTAAGGAATTTCCCTTGATATTTTCTTGCAACCTAGAAAACCAACCTTTAAATACTTGTCAAATGTACATCCAATACACTCTCTGATCTTCTCTACCTTGAAGAATGAAAATTTCCACACCATGTTCTTCAAGAGAGGAATAGAACCATAATGCAAGTAATCAAAGCCCCTACACCACAACAAGCACGAATTGCCACTAGAGGCACCAAAGCATCATACATCTCCTTCTATGTACCTACAATGTGAGGAATCAAGTGGTCCTTCATGAAATCAAAGATAATCATCTTTGCCTTCTCAACCTTATTTTCATAGGGAGAGAATTGTTAAGAATCAGTCAAAATAGTTGCTTTTCCCTAGGCTATGCTCCAAAGCTCCATATCTATAAACCACTATAACTTTGTACTTCCAAGTGATGATCTCCACATTAGAATCATATTTAAGCTTTTTTGGTCATGTTCAATAATATTTATCCATATTCAACATCCTTTGATTGTATGTTGACATACGTGGCCAAATTTTAGGTTTATACTTCGCAAATTTTGAACATGTTCAGCTTTCCAAATACTACCTTTTTATTTATTGCATTGCATCCATAATACATATAAGTATGTGGTAACTATGGATTAAATGAATCACCTTAAAAACAAGCATAAGGATGCTTTAAATAGAATGTAACCCCTAAATAAGGGACATGCAAATTTATACCAGTGACCTCTTAAATTAAAATACAAAGAAAACTTCCATGTAAAGAGACATCCTCTATACATGTTGTTTTCCAAAGAAAAAATCATAATTTCTATCAATGAGAGAATGGAAATCACACATCTCAAAATCTTCCTACACAATACATAAGAGAAAAGAAGGTTTGTTCTCAGTTTAAAATCTGAGCACAGTCTACACCATCCAAAGGATAATAAAAAAATGTTAAAAATTTAGAAAAAGTATCAAGCATCTTTCCTCTCACTATTCATAGAATATATAGACTAGATGAAGAAATATGCAAACAAGCACCAACAAAATTTGAGTCTAAACAGAAACAAAAGAAAAACATGACAAGAAACCAAGTGTGAGGGAGGTCCCCAATCCTGTAATTATCCCTTTCTTCTTTTCGAACTCAATACACCCACATGACAAAGGATTCGTAGTGAAAATATGTAATTCAAAAGTCATCTCTCCCCAATGTAAAGAAGATGACAACTTATCAATATCAGAACTTTTAGATTCATGTATGAGAAATATAAGCATTCTAGTCATCCTGTCGGGCCTCCACCAGGGACATGATTCCTTAATTGGCACTTATGGATGGGCTGAATAAAACTTCTAAACCTATCGGATGCCAATTTTACTCATGTTGATCACTATCACCATCCCACACTGACTTTAGGAAAATTCCATTTTTTTCATTTCGATTTGGGCCCCTTTTTCTTTGGACTGTGTGCTTGCACATGTGAGAAGGAATCTTGTAAATGCACTATAAGTTGACAAACTCTACATTGGAATGTTGTGTTCTCATCAACCAATATATATAATAAAATTCCATTTCAGAGTAATCTTGTCCATAAGCCCCTTACTAAGGTCTATCTCAGCACATATGCTAACATATGTGCGTAATCTTGCTACATCTATCTTGAGGTCCACTTTCGGGTAGAACTCCTAAGAATTCCCAATATCATTAAGAATTGATAAATTCCATAAATGCAATGGCAGATTTAGGAGAAGACCCACACTAGGATTCTATTGACTGACATAGTTAGGGTTAGCTTCAGACAACCATAAGTTATAAAAAGTCCCACTCTTCCCCAAAATCAAGGACCCTCCTCAAACATTTCATAATAATCAACATAATTGTAAAAATGAACAATTAAAAACCTTCTAGAGTAAAGAGATATTTCAAAATTCTTTATCCAGCTCATGAAAAACCCACTAGTATAAAGCTGGCAAAGGAGGCTAATACTCACTAAACTTGGAGATAACGAGATGAAATTTGAATATCGCTGAATGGAAATTTATAAACCCTCTAGTGCCCAGACCTCCACTATATAAACAGGGGGTTAAAGCTGTCAAAGTGGGAGATTTGTTTCTAACCAAATCCTTCAAAGACACTGGATTTGAAGTTGAAGACACTCCAAACCCACCACTCCTCCACATAGTGGTAACACCAAAATGAGGATTGTAATATTTATCTATGTTGTAGACAAATAAAATATTTTGGTCCTTGAGTTGATTAGATGGGCTAGGTGTAGATTAAGGGTCCTTTAGCCTTGGAATGAGATAAATTTGTTAGAATTATTGGTTGCCTAATTGGGGCCACCTACCTAACTACCCCTTTGTATCAAATATTTTATGTGGGTTGTGGATAAGCTTGTTGGAAAAGTATGTGATTATTGGCCTCTTGTTTGGAGCCAACCACGGAATTTGAATTAGAAATTTCATGTATCTTATCACCTATTTATAGATATGATGATATGTAGAGTTTTGATCTCGAGACTCAGCTAGGCTTGGGACAAAATTCCCTTAAAGCACAAAAAAACATTATATCCCATATGTGGTGCCTTAGCTAAGAAACTACTTAGGTTGGAGTACCATGGAGGGATGATAATGCAATCGAAATTCATTTGTGTTAGTAGTGCCTATAAAATATGACGATTGTACAATCAAAATCCAAGACCAATGAGTGGAATCGAGAATCAAACAATGAGGGTAGCTCGAAGGAAAGGGACTCAAACAACAAGTGGGATATATAAGCCATTTTTTCATAAGTAATTCGCACTAAAGCAAAAAGTATGCAAGAAGAATGGAAAATGCAAAGATCTGAGCTTATGAGCCATGAGCATGTAAAGACTTTGATGTTATGTTGTCGTATAATTTATTGCTCCAAAAATAATTTTTGGAGCACACTAGTAGTGAGAACATATGTATGATATATTTGGATCACCCTTAACCTGTTATAATGAGCATAATGTTATTGAGACTAGGAGTGGAATAAAAAAATGGGAAAAGGAAAAGCACCTAACCTTAAATAAGCAGTAGACCACCATAAGGTTCCTTTCAAATGACAATGCATTGATCTATAAATATGCAGATAAGATAATATTCTAAATAAGGCTAGAAAATTCGAGAACTCTCACTGCGAAAAATGATTGACAATATTCAACTAATTCAATCATTTTTCCACTAACTATTTCATCAACAAAAAACATGTTTTTAAACTAGATGGCAGGTATATTACCTAGAAGGAGACACTGCAATAGATTAATAGGAATCAGAATACAAGTTGTTTCAAGAAATCATTTTATTATCATCAATTTCTTCAATGTGAGGGGTTTGACCCCAACCAATAAGAAGGTTGCTATAAAAAGAAATCATGAGAATCTCAACCATATATTATGATACTATTGTAATTTTCAACATTGGTACATATTATCAGTTGGCCATAGATGAATTTAACACTATTTTTCAGAGGGCACTAATGTGTTGGAAAAGAAAGGAGAAAGAGAGGCGACCCAAGTAATGATCAGGTAAGAGACATCATAAAATATAAAAAAATGGATTGATGGTGAAATAACTTCCAAAGATGATTCAAATTCCAAGGATATCCATATTGAACATTCCACAACATAATAGCAGGGAGGAAAATGCATCAAATCTCTCATGACTCCAAGAAAGTAGAGACATCATAAAATGGAAAAAGTCTTATAATTTATCATGCAGAAGAGAACAAGTAAAGGAAATAATCCCTAACCACAATCCACTGTAGATGCCAATTAAAAACACGAATGATGAAGAACACAAAAGGTGACTGGAAAAAGGCACAAGACTTATGAAAGCAGTAGGTTTGAGGGTGAGTACAGGTCTTGATTCATAGGTACAAATTGTGAGGAGGTTATGGAGAGAAAAATGGAAGGTCCAGGCACTAAAACTCTTCCTCCAAATCAAAAGAGCAGGTAGGAAGCCAAACCATTTTACCTTTTCTAGTGTTCTTAGGCGATGTTCTAGCATAAAAGCTCTGGAATAGGGCAGTATCATCCATATTTGCATCATCAATACTGGGTTTGAGTTAGATACATTTTTTGGAAGTGCCCTTTTTAACATGTATTAAAAATGTGGGAGAATTGAGGATGTGTGGAGGATCTTTGAAAAAATTATTATGAATTTTGTCTCCTAGAATACAATGATTACACGATATGCTCAACATGGACTTGGAAAACAGAAACTCCAATTGTCTGAACAAATGGAACTAGTAGGTATGAAGTCAACCCACATAGGTCTCCTCTCTGCATGCAATGATGTAGGCTTAGTAGATGAGGGTTTTCACTATTTTGATAACATGAGTCAAGACTATGGTATTACACCAAGAGTGGAACATTATACCTGTGTGGTTGATCTTCTCTGGTAGGTAGGTTTCCTTAATGAAGCTAAGAGTTTCATCAAACAAATGTCACTTGAGCCTAACCCTGTGGTATGGAAAAAAATTCTTCATGCTTGCATGGTCCACAGGAATAAGGAAATAGGAAAATGTGGAGTAGACTATTGTTCTATGTTAGAACCAAACAATTTTGCAACATATGTGTTGTCTAACATTTATGCTTCTGCTGGAAGGTGAAATGACATAGAAAAGGTGAGAAGCATGATGAAAGACAAGGTTGTAAATAAATAACCAGGATGTAGCTTGATTAAAATGAAGAGAAAGGTACAAAAATTTGTTGCACAAGATGGATCACACTCGTAAATGGAGGAGATTCATTCTACATTAGAGGTCATGATTTGGCAGATGAAGATGGTAGGGTATGTGCTTGACAAAAACTCTATATGATGTGCAGCATGAGCAGAACATTATCATTGACATCATAGTGGAAATTTAAAAATTACTTTTGGATTTCTGCACACCATTTAGCTACCTGTTTGAATTCTCAATAAGCTGAACATGTGCAGGGATTGTCACATAGCTTCCAAATTAATATAAAAAATAGTGTAGTGAGAAATTTTTGTGGGGGATGCTCACCAATTCCATAATTTTATGCATGGTCACGGATCTTGTGGGGAGAAGTGTTCATGTTAAATGAATGGAGAAACAAATTAATTTCCCCCCATTGATCTTGTTTTAAGATACATGGTTGGTGTTGTGCAAGGTTGTCTATTCTTGACAAGCATCCCTCTGGTTGATGGAATCCAGTGACACAAGAAGTAGAGTTCCTTTCAATTAAAATACCTGATCAAATTTTGAATGATCTAATTCAATTCAAAATTGGGAAATCCCTTACAACATTGTCCCACAATGCATGGAACTTGAACATGAATCATAGTGGAACAATGGTCGTGCATGAAATTTCTTATATATTCTTACGATATTTGTTGCTAAAAAAGAAGTCCTTTTCATAAAGATTAGCTTACTCTGTATTGTGCTAATAGAATTATGACATAATGTTTAACATTGTTCATTTCTCATAATTCCAAGTAGAAAGGTTATGTTCAACCTTATCAAAATTGTTTAGTTCCCAATGTTGGGCACGTAAAAATGAGAAAGATGCTGCTCAAATCTTATTTCACGTGAAAAGTAAAAAGATGTTTATTTAGTTTATGATCTGAGTTTACTTCAAGAAAATAATGAAAACAAATTAGAAAGTAAGTTTTGAGATAGTTAGAGGAGTGGGTGTTTGGCATGGCCCAAATTTCTCTAGTTTTGGTCAAAGACTTCGCATTTTGATGAGCAGGGTGTGGAGAGTCTTTGAAGTTATATTTACCACGCATGTGTCTAGGGGCTTCAGCATGCGTTGAAGCCCCTCATTTTGTAATGGGTATCAGGGTTTTAGTTCAGCTTTTTGTTGAGCATGGAAAATTTTAGGGGCTAATGTTTGCCTAGTGGGCTAATTTTCCATGATTTTTCCACAAAAAATGATTTGCCAATTTCCAATTTTTAATAAAAGATGATTCGGCCAAATTTTAAGAATATATAATTTTACCCGTAAAAATCTCCAACATTATATAAATATATATATATATAATCATTATAAATTAGTCTAATTTTACAAATATATCAATAAAAATTTTATAGTTGCATATTAGGGATTAGTGAGAGTCGCCAATGTTTTTAAACTTCAAGAAAAATTTCCATCCTTAAAATTTTCCTTGTTGTTGAGTCTGTGATATGTGGACCATGGTTTTTGCAGCAATGAAATATATACAAGGACATGTAATGCTTTGTCGAAGATCATCCATAGAATCACTAGATCATATCATAGAAAGAGCACAAGTGATCGAGTCTTTTGTTCTATGTTTTGGGTCTAAGGAAAGGCTCCGCAGTTGAGTGCACAAAGGCCTTAGAAGGGTTTGCAGTTGAGTGTGCAGGCCACATACAGCTGGGTGTGCAAGTCGAGAAGTTGTATGTATTAAAAGATGTATCTTAATAAAGAAGAAGAATTTTTTGCGAAGACTTGTGTATCTGTAGTTTTTAATTGTGTTCTATTTGTTTATGTGAAGTAATTACAAGTAATTGATATGTTAGTGCATATGTTATTTTTCTGTAATGTGTTTATATTAAATGAATTTGATAAATTTTGTAGTTAGAATACATCATGCAGTAATGTTATGAATATTAGAAGGATAATTAAGATACATAAAAACGAAGTTAAGAGCCACTCTGAGTAGTCACTCAAGGTTGCAAAAACTTGGTTCTACAATCACCCATAGCCTACTCGGGTGAGACTTCAACCTTCTTGCGGGTCGTTGCTGAAAGGGTCGTTGTCTGAGGGTTTTGTTGGTGTGAAGTACAAGTCGAACCTAGATCAAGCCCAACTGAGCCAGCAAAGAGATTTATGGTGCTCCTAGTGTGACAAACTTATCAAATATATCTGGGTACAATGAATAGTGTTCTAAAGAAGAATAAAAATTGAAGGACTCGGGAGGAGGAGGAGCACTTGTACTTAAATCAGATTGAACTTGAAATAAAAATGATTTAGATTCATTGTCATCAATATAATGGTCAAATATATGCATACCAATATGAACTCAGATTGACTAGGATCTTCCAAAGATTCAAGAACCTGATTACTAACCACTTCAGATTTATCATCCATATATGTAAGGATTAAAGAAAATTTAGGATCATTCTGAATTAAAAGAGCATCCCAATTCACAAATGGAGATTGTAAACTATGGGAGAAATATTACAAATTGATACTGTACAAATCCAAGCCCTCAGAAGAAGAGAAGATATCACTTGATATACTTGGATATTCACCACCATATTTGTTAATGTAAAAATGCATATCATGGTGATGGTTATCCAAACCCTCAACTTGGATGCGATGTTCAGAGTCATTTGACAAGTTATCCAGTTTAAATTATTGGAGATTAGCTAAGAAGGCAATATTATCATCTTGAAAGAGGGAGGAAAGATAAAACATATCTTGAACACTTTTCTCATCTTCATGTGAAATACTACCACATTCTTGACTACCTCTTGAAACGATAGATTGAACATCATCAAAAGTTGAAGTAGATGAAAGAGGCGGATCATGAATCAAAGAATCATGAAACATAAGTGGTAGAGGTTTTACAATATCCCTAGAGACAATCGGGTTTTCAATTTGATCATATTCAAGATTGGACTTATGTACTTTAATATGACATTGAAAAATTGAGGGATCAAATTTCACTTCAAGCTCCATGCAATTACTGAAACATTCCAAATTTTCATTAGTAAGATGTGAATCATAAGAATTGGATGGAGGTTGAAGGGAGAGATCAATAGTTTGACTTTCAGATCTCTCAACTTTAACATCATCACAAAGGGGCACCTGAATTGGTACTAGAAAAGGAGGAGGACAAGGAAGAAAAGGAAGAATAGTTTCCTCCTCAAAATATTGAGATATCCCATGGTTAGCAAAAATTGGGAGAGAGAATCATCAGGGGTTTAGATTCAAAAGATCTCAAATCAAGTAGAATCAAATTCTAAATTTTTTCCATAATAAAATCTAAATCAATAACTCCCTAGGGAAATTCATAGCAAAGGTAAAGAAACCGCTCAAGAAATCTCTCTGCGGATTCACCAAGTTTGAATCTAAGAAAATCAATTCTTAACATATGACACCATTTCTTAACTTAAACTTCAAATATGAGGGTGAAAAACCTGACCATGACATCTTTACACTGTATTCCATTATAGAGACAAAAATGCATAAATTGAAAGACGTGTTTGAGGCCAATTATTTCACTCTCGCCATCAAACTTGAATTGAGACAAGTCATGAATGATTTCCATAGGGATAATAAAATCAATATCCTTAGAAAAATATCCTAAGATTATGATTTCGGAAAGATCCATTTAAGATGAGAGATTCCAAACAAACTCAATGGGAACAACTTGTCATCTACCCTTCCTTCTTGCACCAAAATATTGACGGTGTTGGATATCGCCCACATATAGGGGGTTGCCCCAATGTGAAGTCCTAATTAGAACTCACACTGCTTGGAGTAGGAGCCCCAACCAGAGTATTAGACTGACCACCATAACACAAAGGTTTGTCTTCATTTCAGTAGATAACGTAAGAGATTATATACATAAACCTTGAATAAGTAAGTATGTTGACATTGTGAAGCACAAATTGCAGGATATAAAAGGAAACCTTCACCAGGGGAGACAAGAAATGAGTCTCTAAAAGGAAAGTAATAGTGCTATCCTAAAATAGGCACAAAATAGAATGGAAATATTCGTTAGCGAAATCGTTCACACAACGATATTAAATCGAATACAACACACATTCAACAAGATGAGTATGAAGCAACTGAAATAGTTCAATTTCTCTAGTACATATAAACCAACATATACCATAACATCCCAAGAATAGCCCTAAAACATATGTGATACATGCATGAAAATGTGTTGGCTCACAGAGCTCCAATTATAAGGTGAAAGATCCAAGTACATCAATTACAGTGGCAAACACTAGTTCCAAGAATGGAACATTAAGTGACTCCTTGCTTCTCCAAAGAATAGTTTTCTCTACCATGCCAAGTAGAGAAGCCAAGACTAACTCTCCAAATCTTAAGCCTCCAAAATCCTCTTGCTTGAGTTATGAGGTTGAATTTATAATAAGAGGAATGACCTTTCATATTCCCACGACCCTTGAATTACCCCCATGACTATTAGACTTCTAATGTGTGCTTTGGACTTCCAAATAACTCTTGAAATTTCAATGTCTTTTGGACTTCTCTATATGACTTTTAGAATTCACTTAAAGACAATTTGTCCATATATAAGTAAGTAACTTTTCACATTTCACATATGACTCTTGGACTTCCACACATTAAATTTTGTCTTTTATAATGATTACAATATTACATCATGACTTCCACATGATCATATGATGAGACTTGACATGCCACTATCTTTGATGATTGGGACTAATAGTGACTGATGACATGGGATTTCTCCAGTGGTGACATGGCTACTAGTATGTCTATTTTTTATCATCATCTGCTCATAGTGCTTCCACCCTCCAAAGGGTCTTCAAACTTTGGAGTCTTCATGGTGCTTTGATCATCAATTTTTAGGTGTGTTATTGGTTATTCTTGTGCTTCCTTCATTTATCCTCTTTTCCCAATCTTCCTTGTGTGTTCTTGACATAAGGTTCCTGGAATACATGTTTCTACAATCATTCATGACAAGAAACTATTAGTCTGGCAGTATCCTACTCTACCATGTTTTATATATATTTTCTTGTTTATGTCCTTTAGATGTGCTTAAAATGGTAACGAGAGCTTCAGGGTGCGAGGGTGCAACTAGAAAGGTTTAAGGATGGAGGAGGAGGAGCTTCGAAGCTTCGGCATGTGCTCATGCGCCCTAAGGAAGAAAGAAATCAAGGCAGGGCACATGTCGCAAGTTGAAGGACAAAGGGGAAGGATTCAGGCTTCCCAAGTACATTATGCACCCAAGCAATACGGCGTAGAGTGCACTCTCAGATACTGAAGGTTGACACTTCGTGCCTTCTAGGTGTGCTCATGCACCTAGGAGGCCTCAATAAGGGCACAAGAAACACTCTTGAATATTGAATGTTGAAGCTTCGTGCCTGCAAGGTGTGACAATGTGCTCAAGTTAGGTCAAGAGGGTGCAGGGCCATCAGGGAAGGCTAAAGGGATGAGATTCTAGTGTTCGGGATGTGCCAATGTGCTCAAGGAGGGTGCACTTCTTTGAGTCGAAGGAGTGCGCTCACGGAATACTTAGTCTCTTTTCTAGGGTGCAATTCAGAATATGGAAGGGGATTTTCGCTTTTGGAGTGCACCTAATTCTGTAGGAGAGTACTGGGTGCACTTATGAACAAAAAAGGATCACCCATGAAGGCTTTGGAGTGTGCTCGTGTGCTCTTGACCTCAATGGACTCACTTGAAACCAAAAATTTTCTAAGTCTGGATGATTGATCGAGGGGTGGCCAAGATGAGTTCTAGACGTAAAACTACCTATGAAACATACTAAATCACCGATAAATATTAACAAACTTAACCAACAATAAATATTCATGAAAACACCACTTTATGCACATTCCCCAACTATAAACAATGAAGTGTATGTGACTATAACCTGAAAGTGTCATTTTACAACAAGAAAGGTGTTGTGACCACGAAAAGCACGTAGAGATGTTCTAATTGATCCGACGACACTTGAGAAGGCTCAATAATACTAAAGACATATGAGGCAATACAAAATGATACTCGACGACAAAGGCGACACATGATATGACCATGAAGTAGGCTCCAAAATTAGATTTTAGTGAAATTTTGGAGGGTTTTGTAGTAGAGACAATAGGTACATTTGGATTCAAATCAATAACATGTTGCATTCCCCTATTTGGTGGGTATTTTCATGTGTGTAACATCCCTAGAAGACTATATTTTATACTTTTAAAGATAGAGACGTCTACACCATAAGTTCATAGAGAAATTATTTCCATCCACAGAGCTTGAGTTATTCATGCATTGAAATGTCACTTGTTAAACAAATTATCATATGTTTTTATTTCATATTCTAGATGCCATTAGTTCATGTGCATGTGTTGGAAATGAATGTTAACTTGACCTGGCTTAAGAAAGTATGCCCTTCCGCCTTATTGCAATAGTTATATAACGGCATATAATTATGACATGTATTGAATGTCTAAGTGTATTCCTTCCCTACTTAAAGAATGGGCCATAAAGGTAAGAATCATAGCATATCAGCCATTTTCCTTACACCAATAACAACATTTATTTAGAAAATTCATCAAAAAATTCTCCAACTCTTCCTTGGCCACAAAATATTGGGATTTAGTCCTCAACATTTTTTTGTTTACTTCTTTCCTTCTAAAGGACCACAATAACATAAGACCTCTAATACCAATTTTTAGTGCTTAAGAACCCAAAATAATATAATTATTGCAACTATGGAAATAAATAAGATATAAATAAATTTAATATAGTCATTTAATAGAGCTGTTACATATTAATATTTTATAAATTAATAACCTAATATCATTATTTTAATTTATTATTATTTTTCAAGAACTAGTAATATTTAGTTTTAATAATTAATTTAAATATTATTTTTCAAAAACTAGTTGTGAAATATAGCCATTACCTATTAATATTTTTAATACATTAATAAAATAATATCATTATTTAAGTTTTTTTCAAAAACTAGCCGTTTAATATAGCCATTACTTAATAATATTTGTTTTTAATATATTAAAAAATTAATATTATAATTTAAACATTATTGTTCAAATATAGTCGTTGCTTGAAATTATGTCTCTACATTGCTCCCTATTTAAGCCTTTGCCATGATTTTCCTCTTCATCTGGTCCTGATGATGAACCACACTTGTTGGTTCGAAACGTGTTGGCCAAAAAATTCTCTCATGTGATTTCTACCGAAAGATTCGGTTTAAATATAAATAAAGATTAAGTGCTAGGGTTAAGGAAAAAATGAAGTCATTTTTTACTCAAGGGTATCTTACACATACAAATTTGAGTAATTCAATAGGATTTCTCTATTAAATACGAAAAACGAGTTGGCTTTATTAATAATATGATAAGAAAGACACATATGAGAGGGGAGAAACTTATATTATAAGAATAATTATACAATTTCTAATTGAATTTTGTCACTAACTCATTAGACATTCATTATATTACTTGGATGCGGGTGACCATCGAGACATTTAATGGCAACTCGACGGATTGACGCTGTTCAGACCAGACAGATGGCGGCTAGCGCACCATCCCAAGTTCACTTGAAGCGAACGCAGGCCCGCCTACATGCTACATTTAATGGCCAGTAAGGCCGAGATCCGAACGAAGTTTTCCTTAACATGGAGCCTTTCAACCCCTCAGTCTGCCCTCCTTCCCTCAACATTTGCCCGCCCCAAGCTGGAAATCCCTGCAGTAGAACTGTTACCGAGAGTCGATGCTAGCTTCTGCGTTATATCGACCTTGGAAATGGGCATCATTACTCCCATTCCGGGCATTACCCTTTGAATCCTGCTCAGTCGCCCTCTGTTCATACTCTGCTATCCTTCCCGGCTTTCTATCCTGCTGAATTCCATTCCCGCCACATTGATATGGTCTGTCACCAAATGACGAGCCGCAGAGGTGGTACCCGCGGTGGCAGCGCTCGCCCACAGGCAGCGTAGAGCTCTAAACCTGCCTCACCACTTCCTCCCCACGAAAATTCTCCCCCTCCTAGTTCACCTCAGAGACATTATCCTCAAACTCACAGTGGTCGAGGTCATGTGCGGGATTTAATGGTCGAGCATAGAGATTGCAGGCTTCATACAGCCACTTTTCCTTTGCACCCTAATTCGGTCCCTCACTCGACTCAATTCAGGTTCCAGAGCAACCTGAACAGGCCTATCATAACTGCCAATGTTACCATTGTATTCTCTAAAGAAAGTGAGCAGCACAGCGCTCCTGTGAGAAATTCTGAAATGCAACTTTAGGAGGAACGCAATCATGGAATTGGTCGTGGTTCTGAGTAGCTCCCGAAGGAAGAAGGCAGGGGAATTCGGCGTGGAGGACTAAATGCAAAAGGATAACACGCTGGAGACATTCGGCAACTAGGTGGCAGCTCAGTTGAAGCTTCTATTTCGATGGCTATAGCTGGTAGTTCGAGCGGCACCCTTCCTGTGAGGGAGCCACCAGGTGGCGTGACGGAAGGCGGCATGGCAGAGGCGGACGAGGATTGGTATCAGTTCACTTGTCGCATTATCGAGGAGACTCCTGACTAGGATAAACCGAAGTGAAGCCACGTGGCTTCTGCTACCACCCACGCGCCAACTTAGGTTTATGCCACTGACAGTTTTGGTCCAGTCACTATTTGTTTTTTATTTTTGTCTAAAGAATAGGCGGTTATGTCATAATTTCAGCTGCATCATATGGTGTTGTGTCAAAACTTCTTCTGGTTTCTTCGGTGTTGGGTCCAGGTCATATGTATGGTTTTTTTCTATGGCAAACTGGTTTCCCTAAATATGGGGCAATTTAGATACTCTTGATGAACTTCGTTGATAATGGTTGAGGCTAAGGCCTCTTTGTAATTATTTATTTGTTTCTTTTAATAGAATTGGCCTTACAAAGAAAAAAAAATTAGACATTCATTATATTAAAGAATTATTTTTACAAATATAACATATGAAATCATTGAAGTATATGCATATAAAAAATACCTATTAAAGATAGTGTGACTAGGTACATGGAACTATTGTTATATAGGTATTAATTTTTTCTCTTTCTCATGTATACTTATGGTTCTATTTGGTTATAATGGTGGCCTCCCTTTTGGTTCAGTGGGTTATATAGTGTCATGTTGTACACTTCGATTACCCAAAATGTATTTTTTTGGTAATGCATTCTCATTTGAAGGTGGTTATTATAGTTATCTAAATTCCTAGAGAATTTTCAGATGGTTTCCCTCATTTAGGAAACATTGAACCTGTGTCTTGTTGTCAATTAATCTTAGTCAAATGGTTTCCATCTCTATCCTACATTTTTTTATTTTCCTTGATTGTATCACATTTTTTTGTTAATTTGGTTGTAATTTGATTGTATCTATTTTATTTTCAACATTGATACTTACAACACTTATGATCCTATTAAACAAACTTAGAGATTCTAATCTCAAAATTGTTCAAAAAGACTTGCTCTGTATCATTATTTAATAATATACTAGACCTAGTTTTCTTATGATTTTGATGAGGTATTAAGCCATCAACTAGAATTCTATCATCATTATAGTTTGTCCCACTAATTAGTATGCTAAAAATGGATGAGTGTGAATGCAAGTATTCGAAAAATTACCATAAAAGGTACCATTCAAACCTAACACTTAAATTGAAGAAAGTGATGAATATATCATAATTGATTGATCTCCACCCTAAAACTTGAGTCAAAGGAATTCCATGTTATACAATGCAATCCCCATCTTCAAAGCACATTTCACAAAGAATCTTCAAAAAAAAATCAATAAAGAATCGTGATTTGTCAATGACGACAATCGCCAAGTTATTATTATCATCAAAGTTGATATTTAAGAAATTACATATATCAATATAAAAATTGTAAAGAAATCCTTATCTAAATATATAAATTATCGATAGATGTCCAAGTAAGAATAACAATAAAACATAATGTCCTTAAGAAAATGAATAATATTTTCTCTGTAAAAATACTTATAATATACGTTACTTTCTTCTTCTTCTTTTAAATATTGCATGATTCTTATTAGGAAAATGGCATGATAGAATGCAACTAAGGATAGTAAATCTATTAGTAGAATGAGATGATGGAGAAATACGTATAAATAGACAACAATTTTAAGAAATGAAGAAAAGTTTCTAAATTCAATTGTGAACGTTAGTAATAGTCATTTGATGTATCGATGAAAGGGAAAAGGAGGAACTTGCACATTTTTTATTAATAGTAATTAATGGTAGCCTTGTATCCATAACCAACGTGGAAGGAGGAGGATAAATTAAATTCATAGTTACAATATAACCTTGAAAAAAAATTATGCGGGAGAAACATAGACAACTTATAATTTTTCTAGAAGGGGATGATATCACCATTTGATACAGTTTCTATAATATGTTGGTATTCGTAAATCAAGGAGACACATGAATTATGTTGTGGGCATGCACTACTAAGTTCATGGGGAGAATAATGAGGAATTTATAAATTAAAAAAAATGACAATGAATGTTAGTCTTCATAACAATAACCAACTTAGGCTGATGAGATGAATAAAAACTGCATTGGATAGATACCTAAGGGGGTTGAGTGGAAGCATCAGAAAATGGTAAAAATTTGATAAGAAGGGGAAATCTATTTAGAAGATGATGGAATATTTTGGAATAGTCATAACTTGGTATTGTAAAAGTACTACTTAAATGAACAACTGGGTGGTAAATGACTTTTGAATCATATAATTATTTCCATATAAGAACATAAACTATGTGGTGTAGACGAATTAGTGATCACTATGATATGATATAATATGCAAGCAATGAGATTTAAGGTTCAAATCTTGTAGTTTCGATAGATATGAAGTAATATGTAAACAATGAGATTTAAGGTTCAATTCTTGTGATTCAAGTGAAAAATAATAATAATCATGCTAATATAACCAAAGCCAAGCAATTCAACCATATAAATCAAACCTCATACAAAACCATCTTTATTATAAAAAAAAAAAAAAAAACAAAAAAAAAAAACTAAAACTTAATCTTTCTCGAATTATTTTAATTTTTTTTTGCTTTGATGCTTTATTTTTATTCTCATAATACGAACAACGAATTTCATTTTCGAACTATAAGTAGAAAAATAAATTGAATCTCCTTTGAGTTACATAAGAGGTTTGAATCATGGCATCAACATATCATATTGTTATTTTCTCTCGACCGTATATACAGCTACAACGAATAAAATCATAACGTCTCACCATATAGTAGTGTCTCACCATACGTTTAGATAAAGAGTTTCAAAATGGATTCTTAAACATCTCTTTCGATGACTTATACTCCTTTATTGTCTTAAAGCCGGGTAAATATACGTCTTGGAAATTTAGTTTTTATTTTTATAATATACTTCAAATTTAATTTAATAAATAATAATAATACTAATAATTTAATAACTAAATAGATGCATATTTTTATTTTATACATATAAAAAGTGTTTTAAATATATAAAATCAAGAGAATTCTATTTTTTAAATTAATTTTTTAAATTAAATAAAAACTCCAATTTACTTTCTATTATATAACTTTTTTATATATTATATATACAAAAGGGGATTCACTATTTTCTTTATTTTTTGTTTCAAGCTGTAAAATTAATTAATCATAAATGCGTGGCATTTTCATTTTTTTATTTAATTAAATTTAAAAAATCATAGCATTATGGAGAGCAGGATAATGATTTATAAATGGTTGTAATTTAGCTTTGATATATCATATGTAACAAACCAAAATCAAAACATGCAAACTATTTACATATTTATGTTTTTAATTATCAATACGAAATATTTGATTGATAAACATATAATTTATAAAAACATGTGAAGATAAGACTTACCTATAAAGCGAAGATATACATTACTAGTGATTTTGGAGTTATATCACTACCTGGATCTTGTTAACCCCAACAAAGTTTTAGGTATGACTCTCCACTCAAATGTAAGCTTAGTGATGCAGGAGCAACCAGCAACAAAGCAGAGCAAAGCATACGTGGACAGCAAAGCTGGATCGAAAGGGAAAAAAAAGGAAAATCTACTTTAAAACTGAGCTAAAGCCGATTTAAAGCAGTTAAAGAAAAATGAAAGAGAGAATGGATAAGTCTCGATAGACTTCCTATTGTTAACAACCATGCAGGCTTTTTGGAGAGTTTTTGTGGAGGAAAATCAAGAAAGGATAAGATCAGTCCTTCCTAAGACTTCTTATATAAATATAATAAGCATAGTGATGTAGTGTGTGTGAGTAGGATGTAACCGAGGGCGAGCTTGTTCTAAGGCTGCAATGCCTTAGATTTAAGTGATGTCTGTATATAATACAAATAATATGTTCTGTTGATTTCTTGCGTGTAGAGCTATAGATTTTATAGTTTAAATTTATGAGTTAATTTCTATGTGGTAAACCTGTTGATCGACCAGTCATAGGATCGATGGAGATTCAAATTAATGTTTAACTGTTCTGTTTGTAGGAAGGTTATTATTGGTATTTGATTTTTGAATAAAACCTGAGTTTTATGAATTTTCCAGAGGTAGGACTGAGCATGAAATGAAGAGGCCGTTTCTTACAGGCCTGTCCGATCCTGAACATCATCGCTGGAGTAGCGAAACCATTGAATAGCGATTAATAGTGATTAACAGTTCAGTTAATGATTATGGAATGCAGCTATGGTGCGATCAACCGAAGCTCAAGCTTCATAGGCTGAAGAATCTCGACTTGTGGACAATCTTTGGCGAGATGTCAACGAGCGTCTCCATAATAGAAAGCTTATATGAGGATGAAACTTTTGGTCAACGACAGTTTCCTGACTGGTCGCATCAAATGTTTTTATTACGTTGGTGAGCTCAATGACTCCTTGTCGTTTGTGCTCGGTGATGGACCTTTGTTTAATGCGACAGAGGATTTAGATTACGTGCATGCTTTGCTTGCTAAAGTCATAGATGAATACTCCACTCTTCACATGAAAGCTACAGATTCGGGCAAAGTCTTAGTGGAGATAGATCGCTTCTGTTGGGGACTTGTGGGCCATAACCCACAGGCCCATGTTCGAGGTTTTAAATGGAACTGGGAATTTGGGCAACCCCCAAATTCTCATTTTCATCACTTAGGTGCACATATTCCTTCTACAACTCACCATCCCCAAGCCCTCTATCAACTCCTATAGTTAGTGAATCATTTGTCTCCCAGCATTCTCCTCTACTAAGAATGAATGCATCTCGTATAATGTATCTCATATCCCTTTCATCCATTAAATGGAAAGGGAATTTGTAAGGGATCCACATGCACACAATCTATGTTTCACCAAGCCAATTTTTATTTTGTTTGTCTTAAGTTTTCTTTAAATCAACCTTTTTCTTAATTTAACTCTTTCTTAGCAATATTTATTTTAATTTAACTCTGGCTTATTCTATTTCCTTTTACATTTCATTAACATTACTTATTCTTACTATTTTTATAATTTAATTTTGTATATTTATTCATAACTATTTATTATATATCATTTTTTATTTACTATTATCTTTTTTTTACATTTATTGTTTTATCTATTTATATATTACTATTATTTCATTTATTATATTATTCTTATTTATGGATTCACTAATATAAATTACGTAATCAAATTAACTTTAAGTTGCATTTTGTTTCATTACACTTTAAACATTTGATTATGACTAATCTGACATTTACATTAAATTACTTATGTGTACATCAAGAATTCCCTAATGATGTAGTATTTAATGATGATGTATTTAATTCCGTAATGATGTAGAATTTAATGGTGAGTATTTAACAAATAATTTAAATAATTCTAAATAATTTAAATAATTTATCGTTGTTGATATAAACAATTATTTAGAATAGTTTCAAGATAAATAATATAGAATATTTATGCAAAAATATCAAGTCAAGTTGTCTTTTTTTTTCTTTTCTTTTTTAATTCTACTTTTCAGTTTATCTTATTTCAAGTATTCCTAAAATCTGATGGTAACTTTTCATATACTCATCATAATTTTTCATACACCTTATTATTTTATAGAAGTGATCTTAGAAAATTCATGGCATATATAAGATGGATAGATCTCTCAATTCTTACGTACTATGTGTTGAGTTAAATCTTCTTGTAACATGTGAAATTTGTTATTATTTTTTTTAATTGTTAGCATGGGATCTATTTAAGGAGTGTCTTAACAATGCACTTATTCACTGTCAATCCAAAGCCTCACCATATAAAATTGAAGATATGTTATGTGTTTATTATGTTTTTATTTCTCTCTCCTTTTTTATTAACAGTTGTAAGGATCAAATTTCTTCTATGAACTAATTTTCTGTGCTTTGTTTTTTTATAAATATTCAATCAAATTCTATAGGATAAAACTGTTTACTCTAAAAATTGCCATTTCTTTTTAGAAAGAGTATAAAAACATTAATTTGTATATTTTAAAAAAATATTGTAAATAATTTTATTACTAGAATGTTATGAATTAGTAGAATTTGGAAAGATTTGTGTACTTTAAGATAAATATAAATCCTTAAGATATTCCATATTGTTAAATAGCTATGGTGGGATGCTATGTTAGAAGAGTAAAACTCTATACTAAAGAATGATGCATAAGGGACTCTATGGAAACTAGTATGCAAATTAGTGATTAGTTCTAGACTCTTGTTCAAGATTAAACATAAATGCATTGAGAGGATTCTCCTTTTGACAAATAAATGACTAATGTGAAAACATAGCACATTCCATAGCCTAGTATGAGGGTTATATGTTATTCCATTCATGCTAAATGTGGAGTTGACACATACTTTTTAGAAATAAAAATAAAAATAAAACATTCTTTAAATAAAAGAAATGTTAGGTGTAATAAAAAACATAAATGAATATACATATGTGGTTAGTTGTAATTAAAAGTATTATAAAATATTAAAGATTCCACTTCTAAAAATATTTCATTCTCACGCTCAACCATGAATAAAATATTTTGATGTTCATGTGAAAAATACAAAAAGTAAT
>APFE031757215.1:99619-136100 GCA_000404065.3 Pinus taeda | reverse complement strand
AAAAAACATAAACATAATACATTCGATTTTTCTCAACCCTGGTTAATTCCTTGTTTAAAATAAATGTATACACTTTTATCCAAATCATCATATATTGAACATCACTTTTAAATATGAGTAATATGGAGTTTGGGTCTTAATCTTGTATATAAAATATAAATAAGGGTTGCATGCAACGGATAGTCCCTGCGGTAGTTTGTTCCAATTGCAAAGTAAAACTCGTCAAGAAGTGAGGAGGGCGAACTTATATTGGAAACAACATGGTTTTGTGTGTATATATATAGTATTTTTCTTTTATTGTTTTGTGTGTTTTGTGTGAATGGTAGGAAACTCCACAGTATATTGTTATGATGACAACAATTTTCCAATATGGTTTTGTGTATATATATGGAGTATTTTTCTTTTATTGTTTTGTGTGAATGGTGGGAAACTCCATAGTATATATTGTTATGATGACAACATTGTAACATCATGAATTTTACTAGAAATCCACACTTGAATGTAAGTAATGGACAAAGCAAATAACAATTCTGCTAGTAACATAATGGACAACAATTTGCTAATAACATAATGGACAATATTGATTAGTAACATAATAAATATACAATTAAGAAAATATTGATTTTTTTTGGCATGTGAACAATTGTTCAATAGCACTATTAACTCTCATCTCACAAGGGCACTTTAATATGTTGTGGTGGCATAGCAAAAGCATGTATCCTCATTTCTAGATGTACAGGGAGGAACACAATTGCACATCTTCTTTCACAAGTTGCACTCCAATCTGCATAAGAGACCAAAACAAGCAAGAACAACAGGTAATGGTAAAAGAAAGTTAAACTAACGAACGCATGATGCGCAACAACACAGAAACAATGCTACGGTACCAACAACAATGATTCATAGAAGACGACAAATAAGAACAACCATCATCACTGGGAGTTCATATCTATGCCCGTCTGATCATTTAAAATGTACCATTGCTAACCTGTGCTATTTATGCTCCAATCTCAACACCCTTAGTATATATTTGTTCCATCATTCAATTAAATATACAAAATCAAAAATATGTATATATTATTTGATTATAGTAGAATATATTATATGTATCTTCTTCTCTGTATGTAGTGCAATGTAGAGGATGCACTCAATTTATAGGGAGGAGAAACAATCAACGATACCTCCTACTTATTGTATACAACTAATGTTCTTGAACTAATAATAATGAATTCCCTAGAGTCCAGTCAAACTGAATACAGATTGTGTGTTAATCCATACCTACTTTCTAATCAACGTGGGCATGTTAATATAGAATGCTCTGCGTTTTAAAACGTTCAAAGTGTGTTTAATTATGATTCAAATTTCCATGTCCACAGTGTTTTGAAAATATAAGCCACGCGTTCAGTGAAAAATATAAAAACAAACCACGCGTCCATTTAGTGAGCTACCAGAGACTCCTATCAAAGATTGAATATATTGTACATGACTAGGGTATGCCCACTCTTGCCATGGCATGCTTTCATGCTTACCCCATGTGAAGATTTGTTTGATATAAAGTTCGTGGATTTTTTTACCTGAGCTTGTATTTATGGTAAGACTATGTATGGTTCTGAGCAAAATTAAGCCCTACAGATTTTTATAATTTTAGCTTGATTTGGACCCAAATATGCTAATCTCTTAGCGTTTTAAGATGTTGATCCTTTTCCATGATTTCGATGGAGTTCTCCCCTTCTCTTTACTCGGCTTTCATCCACAATTCCAGTATCTTTGTATTGCAGAGTTTCTGGCCATTTGGTTCCATCTTCTGGAAAGGAACAATCCCATGAAGGTCTGAGTCATCATTGCGGTCGAAAACATTGAAGGAAAGCATATGACCATTGCACAACCTTACTATATCATCATCCTGTAATAGATTCATGGAGGTAAGAGCACTTAATTCATGGAGGTAAGATTCCCGGGGATATCCAAGATTATCACAAACGCTTAAGGCACTTTTTCTAAAGTTTCCATGATGGTCCATGTCCATGAAAGCCATTGTTGCAGTGGAAATGAAGGCTAAATGCCCCTTTTGAGCATTTTCAAAATTTGGAAAAATTTGATTCAATTTAGCAATTTATCTCATGCATCAAACATGATAAACTTGAAACTTGATTAACCAAAGAAAACACATGATTAATCAAAGACACCATGATGCTGCAGAGTAATGATTCAACCCAATAAGAGCAATTGTTATAGTCTTCTACCGTTAAGGGGTTCAAGACGTTCAAGGTGACTCTGATTCCTGTACTAATTCACTGATTTATGTACTCAATGCTGAAGGTAAAATGCATTACACTTTAATAAAAATATTATTATATTTCCAAATTCCATTGAGATAGTTATGAATTTAGATTCTTTTGATATCCAAGGTCAAATTCCATCTGGATAATTCTGAATTTCAATTATTTTTTGATACCCAAAGTCACACAATTTTCTATATGTTATAGATGCACAAATCCAAGCAATATTGGGTTTCAGCTATGACAAGGAAGCATTACTCAAGAAACCAAATCAAGAGTTGGTTCTGGTTTTAAATCGGCCACATTACCCAAGAGACAAAATCAATAGTTAGTTATGGTTTCAAATTGGCCATATCTGGGGCTAGAAAGTTAAACCAGCCATATCTGTGATGGACTAAAAAGTTGAACAGGTGCCCTAAGCTTGCAAGAGTTGGTTCTGGTTTCAAATCGGCCATATCTGGGGCTAGAGAGTTGAACCGGCCATATCTAGGGCTAGAAAGTTGAACCGGTGCCCTAAGCTTGCAAGTTGAATAGATGCCCTAAGTTTGCAGGTAAAGATTTTATGCATTTTAGTTGAGAAGTTTTCTATATACAATGTTCCAAGCTTTACATCACCTAGATTAATATAGCTGATTAATATGTCTGCGCCCATTTTTCCCTTTCTCGGCTTGTGTCTGGACATAGTAGTTTGGGCATTTGGGCCCGTCTCCAGCTATAGTAGTTTGATATTGAAATGGATTCCAACATAACAGAAATCTTGAAAAACTAAACTAAAACTCTGATAAAAATAAAGAGCCAGAAAAAGTAAAATCATGAGAATAGCTATGATAAAAAACAAGAGCTAGGAAAAGTAAAATCATGAGAATAGGCTTCCGGTTACTTATGTCCATTAAAGTTAGAAAAATTAAAACCATGATAAGGCTAGGAAAACAAAAATCATGAACATACCTTCTGTTTATTAATGTTTGTCATAGACTACTGTCACAAAATTGAATCATGGGTTTACTTTCAGCAAACACCAATTATTTTCTTAAAAGCAAAAAATAAACCACCCATTGATTTATCCTCCCTCTGCTTATTCTCATGGGTTTTCTTCCAGCAAGAACCAGCTATTTTTCTAAAAGAAAAAAAACCACCCATTGATTTACCCTTCCTCTACTTATTCTCTCCCTCATCTCCAACCTGCACAAACAAGAATTATCATGAAGCAGCAAGCACGAGCAATTTTATGAAAGAAAAAAAACCGCCCATTGATTTACCCTTCCTCTACTTATTCTCTCCCTCATCTCCAGCCTGCACAAACAAGAATTATCATGAAGCACATTAGAAAGCTGTAATAAGAGAGAATATTTTTCAAAGAAAAAATTTGGTTAAAATTTCAGTGAATAACATTACGAACATTAAACTTTGGTTAAAATGTGAATAAGCGGAAAAAAAATCGATGAAAAAATAAATTAATAAAAGTTCAACGATCAGTCGATCGCTATAGCGCTGCTGAAGGCAGGGACTAATAACGGATCTTTAACAGCAATTCCGAAAAGCAATGAGTCGGGAATTTGCCATAAGGATATAAAAAGCTTATTGCAAGATGGATAAGGAATTGGACATAAAGGATATAGGGGTGTGCATACGTTTTAGGTTTAGACCTGTGGAATGCAAATGCATGAGTCGGGTATAGAGTAAGAGTCTGTGGAATGCAAATGCATGAGTCGGGTATAGAGTAAGAGTCGCTGTATTGAGGCATTTTGGTTTTGAGAAGGGTGTATATTGTAGTTATTTTTTATTTTATTATTGGAAAATAGTCGGCTTTTTCGTATGCTAAAGAAAAAAGTGATGTATACGCTAGAAAATTTGAAGAATTTTCTCATCGTCTCTAACAAACCCTTTGTCTCTCGTCTAACCAACCCTTTGTGATTCGTATCATTTCAAATTTGAAATTGTATGCTATATTAAATTTAAATTAATACACTTTTAATTATATAAGGGGTTAATTAATTTACTCATATGTTACAGTTTATAAAGTTGTATAGTTAGCATTCTTGCTGCTTAGTTTGTTTAGTTTAATATTTGAATTTTGAAAGGTATAAATCAGGTACTACATTTGAATAACAGTTACAATTTAGTTTCTCTGATTTAGTTTAAATATAGTTGAATTAGAGTAAAAAACAATAAAAACATATAATTTATATTAATAAAAATTACAATTAAAATAATAAGATAATAATGATGGCATTGTCTCTATGGACACATAGACAATAATAACTATATTTGTGTATGGGTTTTTTAATAAAATTTAATACCATATTTGTTTATTTAATCTATATTTGTATAGATTCGTATGAAAAATCGATATTTTTTTAGACAAATTCCATCCATACATGTGAATGGAAAATTATACAAAAATGGATAGGAACTTTTAGAACAATCACGAGAATGGTATTGTAAATAAAATCAACCAAAAAAATACATTAATGCTTCAAACATATTCATACTATACATATTGCATTAAAGTAAATTAAAATAATAATAATCTTAATTATATTATTTCAGATCTTTATTTTCAAATTTAATTAATAAATATGTAAGTATACAAACTTTATTATAGATATCACACTAACAAGTTAAATTTAAAAATTATAAATATTGTATTTAAATTTTTATATTTATTTTTATATAAATTAAAAGTTTGAGAATTACAATTTGATTTTCAATTTATCATTTTTGAATTATATACAAATTTATATATTAAGATTTTATAGAAATTATTAAATATTAAAATTTATATAAATTATGATTATAATTTTTTTTATTATCGTATATATAATCTTTACTTTAATAAATTTTGTATCATTTATATTATTTTATTATACATTTTTTTAATGAAAACAAATTATATTTATTTAAATAATAAAATAAACACAAGTAAAAATTTGATACTCGTTTGCCATTTTATGCTTTGCTGAAAGTTTATATGCTACCTTCAAAATTCCTGTTTATATACAAAGTCCATATAAAAACATCACATTTTTTATTTAATGATTTTATGTATTCTATATTAATAGTATAATTCATTATATATATAATATATATATTATAATATATATATATTAATGTAAAACATTTAATAATTTAAGATCCAGAAATTCGTAATGTGTTTTTGAGCCGAGTTGAGCCGAGCCGAGCCGAGGAGATGTTGTGGAGTGACACATGTTGGTATGCGGATGAGCAGATGGGTTCGCATGCAGTCTTAAGGAAAGACACTTGTTACAGTCACTGAACAAGGAAGCTGAACTATATGCTCTGGAGTGAAGGTGTCATATATTGGAGCGACACATGTTGGCCAGTGGATGAGTGGATAAATGGGCAAGCTGCGTCAAGATTAGACACTTGTTTTAGATATTGAGTAAGTAAGAGGTATTACATGAAACAGATGGAAGGTGCCTGATGTAGTAGCCCATAAGTACATGGCCTCACTACTCTCTCTAGTCACTCATTGGTTATTCATATTTGCTATTCACATAACTATGTGTACACATGGCACCTGTCCTGCATGCATTCCATCATGAACCCCGATGTATCGTTTCCTAGTTCCCCATAAATAGTATCCTGCTATGTCGAATTGGTCTTTTGGCCAAGGCGCTGATACTGGCTCTGACGTAGTGGCCTTTTGGCTAGATTTGCATATTTCTGTATGAGATGGATAATCTGGTCAGTTAGCTAGGTTTTTTACAAATTTTGACACTTTGTTGAGATGTTTATCTTGGTTTAATCTTCAATTTTATCCATATGCTTGGTTATCATTCACAATGCTAAAGAATCAATATATATCTGAAAATATTATCTTGGGAGGGTTTTTAATCTGAGCTATGGAGATTTGGCGTTTTATGCGGCCGGAGACTTCGGTTGTTTCATCTCTCTCGGCTCGGCTCGGCTCTGGAATTTCATCTCCTCAAAGGAGGTAAGGAAGTTTTTGAGTGTTAAATGTTTATATATATGTTAAAATTCCTAGTGTATTATGATTATTGTTTTCTTGCTTAATTCCATGGCTATAATCTAACTTCCAAAGTCTTTGGGATGGTGCAAGTCTGTAATATTTTGTTAGTTTTTCTAAATATTAGAATACAGACTTATAATTTTCCTCCTCTATCTCTAGTGAAGTTTGGAATTTAATGAGCGATTTTGTAGATGTCGTCCGTCCGCTTCTATAATTTCGTGGAAGGCTTTATAACTTTTCTGACAAACCTCCCCAGTAAAATATCAATTAGACCTGCTGATATGTGCATTATTTCTAGGCCATGCGCTGATTTTAGATTTAGAATTGGTTTCTGGTGGTGTGCATGTAGGGGGTGTATATGTTGTTGTCTGAACATTCCTGGCCTTTAATAACCTTTCAGTTATACATATTTGATGAGTATACTTGACCCTATCAGTCCTATTGTCCACTCTCTTCTGTCTGGTTTTTCCGACCCAGAAATCTACGGCTTTTTGATGGTCATCATTTTCGGGATCGAAATATTTTTAAAAAAAGTTAAGGTTCCTAGTTTTTTGGGTCCATTGGGGAATGGACTTGGACGGTATTGCCAGAATTTTAACTTTTGTAGCCGTCATTTTTTCGTTTCATCGTTCTATTCCCATATCTTCCCCTTGTTGTCGTCATCATCTTTTAAGATATGTCCGAGATTTGTACGTTGGATCCTAGATTTTTCCTTGAAAGTGTGCATTTAGATTCTTGAGACTATGTCCGCCAATCTTCACCCTATGCGACCCTTCTTTTCCCATACTTGGCAGTTATTCCTCTTTAAAGAATGTTCTAAATATGTCAGTTTCTATTTATGAACATATCTAGGGGATATCTATATTGGGTTGATCACAATTAATTTGAGTTGAAAGGAGGGTTGTTTTCCAAGTTCCTGTTTGGTCTTGATGGATCCCTTATCGGATGCATCGGCCATGTCAGAAATGATTCTTGCAACCATTCAGGCTGAGGCTCGACACCAGACTGCCATTCAATGAACATATCTAGGGGATATCTGTATTGGGTCAATCACAATTAATTTGAGTTGAAAGGAGGGTTGTTTTCCAAGTTCCTATTTGGTCTTGATGGATCCCTTATCGGATGCATCGGCCATGTCAGAAATGATTCGTGCAACCATTCAGGCTGAGGCTTGACACCAAACTGCCATTCAATGTTCTGAAAGGAAATCTACATTAGCTAAGGATTTATCTCTCCCATACTTGTCAAAATCTAGGACTCATGTCGACGAATTTCTGGATCAGAATAATGAGTTGGTACCCGGTCATTAGATTCCTATGCGTCAGACTTTTAAATGTGGAGGCCCATCTTTGAATCATAAAATTAGTCATCGTTCGGTTAAAACTATTCCGCCTCCTCCTGTTATCGACCTTGACAGTGTTTTTTTGTCTGATCGCATAGAAAGTTTACAAGATAGAGTGTTGATTGGTCGATGACATTTTCCTGACATGGATGATCATCAGAGTCGTATTTGGCTGGGTCTCCAGTGGAAACCTATTCTGGGTTATGTTCCTCAAATTGTCAAACTTATGAAAGACATGTACAACTTTCACTTCATGAGTGTGGAAGATATGGAAATGTTCAATAAACATCCATGGGTTCATGGAAAAAGTTTCCTTGCATTACACAATTGGTATATTGGTTTTAATCCTTTGCGGAACACTCCTTCAAACAATCTGATATGGCTCAAGCTCCCAGGGCTTCCTATTGAACTTTGGTCTAAGGAAACTCTATTTGAGATTGGTAATGCGATTGGAAAATGTGTTTATGTGGACCCAAAATTCTTCAGGGAGAAAGATAAACATGTGGCATGGATTCTTATTGAAAAAACATATAGAGGCAGTTTTCCTGATCACATAGAATTAACATGGGGAAGTTTATGCATCAATCAGAGGCTTGATTATTGGGGTGTTCCTTTTAGATGTTCGGCATGCCACCGAACGGGTCATCTAATCAATCACTGTCCCCATCATCACAGACATAATTTACAGGGTAGGAGGAATTAGGTGAAAGCTAAATCTTCTTTCCCTGATAAGAAGATAAGATCTCCTTTCTTGGAGATGTCTTTATCATCCCCAAGTGGTAACTCGCCTGTAGCATTGGGGAGTCATCACATCGATATTGCTTAAGCTGAAAAGATGTCTGGTAATCCACCTTCTTTATTAAATGAATTCAACATTGAGATCCCCTCTAATATGGAATCTACACCCCCTTGCAATATTCCTGAGAAATCAAGGAAATCGAATTCCCCGATATGTTAGAAGGTATTTAACTACTTATGCATGCATCCCCTTGAGCCTCCTTCGGATAGAGAAATTCTCCCCCCTAATCCCATTCCCCATCCCCTTCATGATCTTCCTTTGGCTTCCCACGTCTCATATATTCCATCTTCCTCCCCTTCACCAAAACAAAAATCTAAAAAAGGGAAGGAACCATGCATCTCTGTTACTCCCACCAATTCCCCTACCTCTTCCCCTATCAATTCAGTAGGCAGTGACCTTGATTACCTTCTAAGTAAAAAATCTCTTGAACTTCGTCCACTCACAATTTACAAACTTTGGAAGTCGATCTCACCTCATATTAATCCAAACTCCACAAGGAATATCACTGTACGTAGGAAAAATAATAGAGGAAGTAAGCATTTCAGGGGATGGATGCCTTCATCTGGCAGTATGATCCGTGACCTATCTCTTACTGAAGTTCCTATTATTGAAATTTTTGATAAAGGGCCTCTTAGAGCAAGTATGCCCATGTAATATCCATCATGACTTGCATTTTATCCATGAATATCAGGGGCCTTGGGGCGGACCATAAGTTTCTGGCCCTTAAAAATCTTTTTCACTCGTTTCATCCTAAAATTATACTAATTCGAGAGACGATGCATTGTTCCAATGATTCCATAGCTTATTTCAGAAGAATTTATCCTTCATGGAACATTGTTGCCTCTGATGCAAATGCCCTATCTAGGGGACTGGCAGTTCTTTGGGACCTGGACTGGATTAAAGCCAAAGCTTTTTCATGTTTTGTTGGAATTCTCATTTCAGCGCTTTTCAGGGGATATGCCGATCCTATTAATATGTTGAATTTCTACGAGCCATGCAAAGACAAACTTCCCTTTTGGGATAAATTATTATCATCTGAATTATTTGACATAGATTCATTGATGATCGCAGGGAACATGAATATTACTCTAAATTATGAAGAAGTCTAGGGGAATGGAAGGCAAAAAGATCCTCTATCTAATCGTATTAAAAATGAGATGATGTGCCGGAATCTCATTGATATCTGCCCATTCAAGATGCTGCCAACTTGGGACAATGGTAGATTAAATGGGGCTTATATTGCTAAAAGACTTGATCGCTTTATATTGCATATGGGCATCATTGACCATATTGGTATGCCAAAATCTTTCATGAAAATTTTTTTATATCGGATCATAGGCCAATTTCTCTTAGATGGATGGATCAGGATATTACGAAATGATATCCCTTTAAATTTAACAGAACCTGGTTGGAAGATCAAGATTTTAATGATATTATCAACATATCCTGGAAAAATCTTCCCCCACTTGAGTATCCATCCCCCACAATGTCTTTCATTGATAAATTATCTTCTATCAGAAAGACTGTTAAGAACTGGCAATATAGGAAAAGTCTGGAACACAAATCAAAACTTTGACATATCCAAAAGGAACTTGACAGGTTATCTAAAGTTTTTGCAACTCAATCGCTTCCATTTCATCTGCGATGTTATATAAAATAATTGGAGAGGAGAAAACAAAAAAATATAGATGTGGAAGAAGCCTCATGGAGGCTGAAAAGCAGGGCCATTTGGCTTCAGGAAAGAGATAGCAACTCAAAAATTTTTCACAGATTCGCTAACTCCAGGCGTGAAAAAAACTCTATCTGGAAGATTGATGATGGGAAGGGGGGTTTTCTTCACTCGTAGTAAGATATCTCTGATCATACAGTCAAATATTTTGAAAACAAATATAGAAGATCTGATGATGGTAGAATTGAGGACATAAATTAGGGAATAGCTTTGTTTCCTCAAATGTTTGATGATGTCCAAAATGAATCCCTATTTCAACCGGTTACAGAAGCGGAACTGATAGGGGCCATGAAATCCTTTGAAAAAGACAAGAGTCCTGGCCCGGATGGGTGGATGATTGAATTTTTTATTCATGTCTTTGACCTCTTTAAAACATAATTACTGGGGATGGTTGAGGAATCTCGATTAACAGGAAATATTCATCAGCTAGTATCTTCTACTCTCATTGCTCTCATTCCGAAAAATTTGAATGCATCCTCCTTCCAAGAATTTATACCTATATCACTATGCAATATATCTTTTAAAATTATTTCAAAAATCATTGCTAGGAGAATTAAGAATACACTATCTAGTTTCTTAAAAAGGGACCAGCATGGCTTTCTGAAAGGCAAAAATATTCTGGATGTTGTTGCAAATACACAGGAAGGACTTTTTTCTATGCAGAGAAATAAAGAGGACATTATTATTCTAAAGATTGATCTTAAAAATGCATATGACTACCTTGACTGGGGTTTCATGAGATGTCTCCTTATGAAAATTGGTCTAAATTCCAATACGACTAACTGGATTATGGCTTGCGTGTTCAATGTAAATTATGTTGTCATTATAAATGGTTTTCCATCCTCATATTTCTCAGTTTCTAGGGGACTTCGGCAGGGATGTTCTTTATCTCCTTTATTATTCATATTGGCCATGGATGCTCTTAGTCTTCGCATCAATGAAGCTGTCATGGAAAATAGATTTCGGCCTCTGAAGGTTTGCAAGAACAACTTTATATCCCACAATTTATTTGTGGATGATATCCTCATTTTTGGCATGTTATGTAAACTTGCTTGGACATGTCTCTATGACATATTAATTCAATTTCAAAAAGCTACAGGTTTGCATATGAATGAATCTAAATCATCCTTCTATCATAATGAAGCTAACATGGATCTTATTGCTTTTATAACTTCTCTATTTGGTATTCAAGCTAGACCCATCAAAGATGGGATAAAATATCTCAGTTTTCAGCTAAAAGAAAAAGGATATTCTAAATCAGATTGGCTTTGGATCCTGGACAGATACTATAAAAGGATCTCTATTTGGGAATATAAATGCCTTTCCTTGGTGGGAAGAGTTGTGCTAACTCAATCTGTGCTGGTCCAATTAGCAGTATACTGGGCTCATTTATACTTCATTCCTGCGAGTATCATCCAAATGATGAACATGCTTACTGCTAATTTTATTTTGGGAGGGCAATCAGAAAGAAGGAAATATCATTTAACAAAATTATCTGATATCACTTTTCCAAAGAAATTAGGTGGATGGGGTATTCTCGACCTTAGGACCTTCGGAAAGGCATTAATTTACAAATCTCTTTGGAGTGGAATTTTTGGGGATGGGCCATGGAGCAAGACTATAAAGATAAAATACATGGCAAACAAAGATATTTCATTTTGGTTCAGAATGGGTAAGATTGGGGCTAGTTATGGATCAACAATATGGATGAGTTTTCGTAAAGTTGAATCAATTTTCCTAAAAAATCTGATCTGGAGCTTGCAATTTGGGAACAAGATCTTAATTGGCATAGATCCGATCATGGGAGATGGTGATTTAATAGATATATCTCAGAATCTTATGCATTTTTTTCATAGAAAAGGATTTTTCACTTGGAATAAGCTTATTGAAACATGGCTGGGCCCTATTCCTATTTGGAAAGATTCTACTTGTATGGGGATGACTGGTGAATTGGCGTGTTAGTGGGAGCGGATAAGGGGTTGTCTGCGGAATTGTGGTTTCTGTCGTCCTTCAGAGGATGATGTCCTCATCTGGAAAGGCAAATGTGCTATGGAGCCTATTAGTGTTAAGGAGATATATATAAATCTTATAAGTATTAAATGTGATCAATCTAATCCCATATTTCCGATTGTCTATTGGAAGTCCGGTTGTTCTCAAAAATCCATCTTCTTTTCATGGTTGGGATTCCATAATAAAAACATGACATGGAATAATTTACAGAAGAGAAGATGGAATGGCCCTGGATATTGTTATACATGCAAGTTTGCTGAGGAGAACAATTTTCATTTGTTTTTTCAATGTCAATCTTCTAAGCAACTTTGGTGTCATTTTGCTGATTTCTTTGGAGTTTCCTATATTTCTCATTCTTCTATTATCGAGGCTTATCTTTGGTGGAGCGGTCAAAAAGATACATGAAGGCCTGTCATCATTCTTGCAATCTGGTTTATATGGAAGTGGAGAAATCAAGTCATCTTTCAGGATAAGAAGGATCCATTTATGACAGTGTTTGATAATAATATATCATCCATGGACTATATCCATGCAAATCCTCCCTAGAATATCAAGTCTAATCCTGCAGATCCTTATCCAGTGCATTCGGTTTATCCAAGAGCGTATTTTGACGGAGCAGCTTAGAATGAAAATAGTGGATGTGGTGTTCATCATCGTTAATAACACTTTGATTTTCAATTTTGTTGCCATTTGAAATCGTCAACCTGTTGCCATTTGAAATTTAATTTTAAGATAAATTTTTGAGCTTAAAATCTTCCAGACGAATATAATTTAGGATTAGATGTATTTATATTTCCAAATTTATTAAATAATAGAGGATGCACAGTTTTTATATTTGACATATTTATCATTATATATTAAGTTTAAGTTGAAATTAATTAATAAATTTAATTTAATTTTAAATTAATTAATCATTTATTATTATGGTATAATGTTTTTGATTTGTATAGTTTAAATTTATTTTATTATATATATATATATATATATATATATATAATATATATATATATATATATATATATATATATATTATATAGAAGATTGATTTAAAATAATATTTTTATGTTAAAATGGATGTAGATTTTTATGTGTATATTTTAAGAAAAAATTATGAGATTTTTTTCATATGGAATATTTGGATAGAGAGTTGTTCAATTACCAATTACAAGTGTTGTAAAACACCATAGTTTTTGCTATTGAAATTAAGGATTATACATATAAAACTTATATTGTATGAGTTTCTAGAACATGGGAATTTTGGGAACTTGGGTACGGGTGCGGCTAGAAATTTCCCCCAAATTTACAAGAAACGACTAATAGAGAGTGGTAATATATATACATAGATATATAGAAACAAAATATTCAAATATTAAAATCAATTTAAATATATAATAATAAATATTAATATTTCTTATTATATAAATATATCTTTGGGTGCCTCTCTCCTTGAGTCTTCTTCTCCCTTATATATATAAAAATATTAAAATGTTAAGTTCATTGTGACACATGACGAGTCTTTGAAACAATCTAGCTTAAAAATACAAAGGAACAATTCGACATATGTTTTTATAGTTATTCTTAAGAGAAAAAGTAAAGAAACTCTAATGATTGAGCATGACTACCACATACAATATACACACACAATCTTATGCCATATATATACATAAACAACAAAAGAAATACTCATCACCATGACATCCATGATATAGCCCTTACATCGAGGTGCCACACACTTAACCCATCAAGATATTGCTCCAGTTTCTCAATTAAGGATAGCAATGTTAAGGATGTCTTTGGCCTTTCTTCCTGCGAAGGTTTCAACTTAGGCTTATGTTTTGTGGGCAATTTAGTATATTTATCTACAGGCTTTGTATTCTACAACCTAGGGAACGTGGGAACTCCAAAAAAAATAGTCTTCAAAGCTCCCATAACTTTCCCAAGATCCCATTGTAGCACCCGCTGAAAAGGCAATCTTCCCATATAAATCCAAAGCCCCCGAGAGCATAGGAACCATTGGAACGTGTTTCCCAACTCTTAAGAGTGGTTCTGTGTAACAAAGTATAAAACATACTATGAAATATTTAAATTGATATTAATATAATATGGAGAAGAGTAGTAATATATATATATATATTCTATTATATATCTAATATCTATCATATATATCTATTTATATATTATATCTATATATATATATATATATATATATATATATATATAATATATATATATATATATATATATATATATATATTAAAAGTTAACACAAATGATTATTATATACTATGTTATATTTAAATTGATATTAGTATAATATGGAGAAGAGTAATATATTTATTTTCATATATATAAGTTAACACAAAATGATTATTCTATGAAGTTGTTTTACATAAGCAACTGTTGGTAATTTTTGTTAGTAGTTTGTTACCCTATGTAAAAGTTGACAATTGGAAGACCTAATTATATTAATTGTGGAAACACATATGATAAAAGTGAATGCTCTTATTTTTCTTAGGAATAAGAAAAATGATAAGAATATTGTTTACAATAAAATAACTCTCGAAGGAGCTCATGTTTGGCAAGAAAGCCTACGAAAGTTATGAGTCTCATCCTCATTTTGGAGAATAAAGTGCTCAGTGAATGAAAAATAGCTTCTTCTTCAAAACTTGGGGAATCTAAAAGAGAAAGGAGAGATAAATAAGAGGAGACTCAAATGGGACAAGAAAGTAATCTGAAGCTACTCTAGGTGTATAACTCTTGAGATGGTTTGAACCAGTGGAGTTATTCATCCTACAGAGAAGGTCTAGAGCTTTTAGATTGGACCTAGGTGGTCTTGACATCTCAATGCTCGACTCAAGGAAAAATTGTAACAGAACTATGGAAGTATAGGGGCTTGGGGGGGGACTTTGACGTAATTTCCGGTCTTGTTGCTAGGGAGGGGAGCACACTCGAACAAAGTTCCCTCACTGCATAGGCATCATTGAAGATAAGTATATACTAGTACTGGTGTTTTCTTTTAAATGAAATCTTATCTGTGTAAATTCTAAACTAATATGGTAAATTAGTTGCATTCTTTTGTAAGACATTAGTGAAGATAAGTATATACTAGTATTGGTGTTTTCTTTTAAATGAAATCTTAGCTATGTAAATTCTAAACTAATATGGTAAATTAGTTGCATTCTTCTTTAAGAAAATTTTTATGTTGCTATGTTTTTCCTCTGTAATTAATTGCTCTGAGATAAATTTATTTGCTCTTGGGTAAACATAATAACCTTAAGATAAAACAAGAAAATTAAAAAGAGGTAAATCTATCAAACAGAGCTAGGGTTAGTCCTCTCCATGAAAAAACCATAGTGGACAATCCTCTAACCAAATAATGATACCCTCGTGGGCTAGGGGGAGGTCCTAGAAGGATCCCAACCTACAACCCGAGGTATTAAACTAGATAACCAAGAAAATATAAACTAAATAGAAATGACGATTACCATATAACTGTTGCAAAGACAAAATAAACCCTCTATAAGTGAACTATAAGTACATGAATAGAGACATCAATGTAGATAATATAGAGCTAGAGGTAAATAAATGGGGTTTTGTAATAATATGGAATTAGAAACTAGAAATTCATTATCAGAGGGATATTAAAAGAAATGTTGCAATTATTAATGGTAAAATGCAGAGACTAAAAACCATAGGGACTATAAGAGAGACTTATTACCATTTCCAGTAAAGAACATTGAATTCATAGATAACATTATACTGAGCTGACTGTCATTTGAAAAAAATAGCACATTAAATCCATACACATTATAAATTTTATGAGGCTTATGCCATTCAAGGAAAAGAAGAACATGGTCCATGAATATCAACGTTTCCAATCGTTGTTATAAAAAAAAGTATGAACCCCGCAGTATCATGATAAAAAGCATAATATTGCTCATAAGTCAAACTAGACAATAAATTATGAGGGAACCAATTGAGTTTAAGATAAATACATTATTTTCTAAATAAGACTATCGAAACTGGGGCTCATAAATCAAATTTATACTGGACTGCTATTCTGAAGCCTTCAAACCACAACAAAGTGAGTGTGGTAAACCAAACACTAAAACCCTACTCCAAATGTGGTTGAGACATCACCAGAATAAGGGTGGGAAACTAGAGAGAAAAAACAAAAGAAGGAGTTGCATATTTGCAACAACCTTCCTGAGGAATGGAAAAACTTGAGTAAGAATGGAAGAGTACCTAGAAATTAAAAGTGAGGGCTTCTTTGCAACCCAACACATAGGGATAAGGCTAGAATAATGACCTAAAATATATAAAGATAAATCCCCGTTAGACTAAATGCTAATTTAACTGTATAAATTTAGGATTAAAGGGAGAGAAGCACTCACCTACACGAAGGGTTCTAATGGAAGATAACCTAGCTAGGGGTTACAACTGGATTTATTTTTAGTTGAAATAGTACACCAAACTCTGTAGCACTTTTAGAAAACAATGGTGATCGTTTATCTACCAGGCGGAAACAACGAATCAACATAAGTATTGAGAGTCGTCAAAACCCTCCCTTCCAGGCATAACCCTTTGCAATTTAGTAGGATTTAGCTTCAGAAGTAAAGAAATAACCTAGGAGGGGCAGAAATTACAATTCATAGGCATGCAAACCTTACCTAAGAAACATAGGAACCAAACACTCATTTCGACAGATCTTTTCCACTGAGAGAAATGATAAAATGCCAAGGGGTCTCTGACCCAAGGGAAACAATTGTCATTTGCTGTGAGAATAGTTTTGAACCATTCGATCATAACCTTAAACATCCAAGGGCCAATTTTCCTCCATGTGTCACGATTATGTAATGAATCCAAACTTTTTAACGGGAAGTCTCCAAGGCAGTTCTTTGACTTAAATGTGACTTTATAGACCTTACAAGTTATTAATATGATTGAAATATTTTAAACAATATTGTAGGCGCGACTATAAATTTTTACAAGTGAATGAATTAATAATACTTGGTTTATACTTAGATGTTGTTGTGTAGTATGAATACCCGCCATTGACTATTTATATAATATATGTAATCATTAGTTTGTGTATTTCTTGCATAGGATATATGTATATAGATTAAATGTAATTTTTTGCACTATTAATCTATCTAGACTATGACCGGTGTAGATGGTTATTACAACTGGTACCAGAGCCCGGTTACAAGCTAAGGCCTATATGAACACATGAAAGAAGAACAAAATAAAATTGTAGTATGATTCACAGAGAGAAAGAGACATTGAGCAAGTGGAATCTAGATGCCATGAGAAGAGGAGTGGAAACTACCCCATCTGGATGACCAAGACATGAGTCCGGGCTCCAAATGGAAACCAACCCATAAATGTGGGTTCAGCTGGGGGAAAAATCTCGGAATACAAATGCATTACTACTAGAAATAATCCAACAATTTCTGGTAGAAATGACCAATCTCCGAGATGAAAATGAAAGGTTGAGGTTATAACAATAAAGGATCATAAGAAGTATGTCAAATCAGCAGAACCAAAGGAATCCAAACCCAAGTGTAGACAATGGAAATAGAGTATAAATGAATCCTGAAGGGGAAGGACGCCCTGAAGTAGAAGGGAGTCAAATGAATAATGAAGAGGGATCCAAAAATTTGTGTGTTGGTAAAACTAAGAAACAAAAGATAGAACTACATGGGGAGTTTAAGAAAATAAAACCCCCAACATCCAGTGGGGACGCCGAGGAAGTTGTTGAAGCATGGTTGATTAACATGAATATGTATTTTCAGATATATGAGTATGATGATAATTTGAAGGCTCAGCTAGAAATATATCAATTACAAAAAAAAGCCACCCTGTGGTGAGAGGAGGTAAAAGTGATTCAATAGATCGATGAGAAGGAAGTAACATGGGACAAATTCCAAAAGCATTTAAAAGACAAATATTTGACATAACACTTTTATGATGAAAAAGAAATGGAATTCCATGACCTAAAGCTAGGTCAGCAGAACATGGATGAATTTCTCACTAAATTCACCTTGTTATTGAGATGCATTCCCTATGTTCAGGAAGAGAAAGCTAAGGTACAACGTTTTATTAGTAGCCTACCAGTGTTCATGAAGGAGACGTTGGAATTTGACAATCCAAAAAGAATGAATGAAGCTACTTAGAAAGACAGGATTTGTTATCAGCAAATGAAGTTGAAAAATGAGAGAAACAAAGGATGGTTACATAGAAAAGGATAGAAAAGCATACAGAATATGAATGGAACTAGTTATTGGAAACATGAATTCTACAAAAAATCCCTTTAACAGACCACTGGAAAAGAATCAGCAGAAAACTTGCACTCCTAATGAGAACTGACAAACATAAGCATTTAGTAATCCCAATCCAAATCAAGTTTAGAGACCCCCTCTGCAGTGTTGGGGTTGTGGAGAACCTCATTATTATAAAATTTTCCTCATCGGGACAAACCGAAGCAAACTACGAATAATCAAGAAGCCTCTACAATTGGAGAGGTGGAAAGGAACATTTTATGAATCAATGCAACATTGGAGGATCACCGAGCTGAATATCAACCAACGATGGTTGAATTCGAAGGTAAAGTAGTTGACTGTTACATTTTTGTTTTAATAGATCCTGGTGCAAGCTTAAGTTACATTAGCCCTGAGGTAGTTGAATCATGTCATTTACAAATTGATAAGTTTAATAATAGTTGTTTCGTATAATTTCCTACTAGAACAAAATGAAGAGTGGCTCTAATGTGGAGGAATGTATGATAGAGATCAGTGGCCAATAGATTAAGGCAACTTTAAATGTTTTTCCACTAGGATCTTATGACGTATTAATTAACATGGATTGGTTGGAAAAACATTGGTCTGTGGTAAACTATAGAGAGAAGACCATCATTTCCTCACAAAAGGAGGAAGTAGACAGGAAATCTAGGGCATTAAGAATGGAATTAGACTATGTGTAATCATAGCTAATCAATTAAGTAAATGCATGAGGAAATATTTTCAGATTTACGATGTGCAAGTTGGATACACTAATTCTAAGGACACAATTTCTTCTTTGGAAAACACACCAGTGGTACAGGATATCAATGATGTATTCCTAGAAGAAATTGTGGGGCTGCCACCCAAATGAGATATTGATTTTACAATCGAATTGGTTCCGAGAGCGACTCCTATGTCAAAAACCCCTTACCTCATGAGTATTCCAAAACTGACCGAATTGAAGTTACAACTGCAAGAGCTGCTTGACAAAGGATACATACATTCCAACATCTCGCCATGGGGTGCCTAACTATTATTTGTGAAGAAGAAATATGATACATTATGGTTATTCATTGACTATAGATAGCTAAATATATTAACCATTAAAAACAAATACCCATTGCCCCAGATTGATAATCTATTCGATCAGATTTCATCGTGATTTGAAAACTTTGTTTCCAGTGCACTCACTCATCCACTTCAAACGTCTATTTGGGTGCATGAAGATTTTTCTAAAGGAAACATGGGGAACATTATGCTATGATGCCCATCAACATTTCTGTTAAACCAAGAATTGTCATAAACATCCATGTTGGGGTTTCTTGTTCTCTAGATGAGATAAATATTTACGTTGCCCTTTTCAAGGAGTTACATGATGTCTTTGCTTGGTCATATGAATAAATTCCTATCATATATTTGAGTATAGTTGTGCATGAATTACCTACTTATATAAATGTGAATCTTGTTCGTTAATGTCTTCGCCCAGTGCACCCTATAAATGTAACTTCTATAAAGGGAAAAGTTGAAAAACTTCTTAAGGTTGGTTTCATTTACCATATTCCATTAACAGATTAGGTCTCAAATATTGTTCATGTGACTAAAAAACAAGGGACTATTCATGTTTGTGTTGATTACCGTGATGTCAATCACGCGTGTCTGAAATATAATTATCCAAATCCTTTTATAGACTAGATCATTGATGAGTGTGTCGAGAGTCAGATTTTTTCTTTTATAGACATTTTTTTGGCTTCAACCAGATTAACATTCTTCCCAATAATCATCATTAAACTGCTTTTATTTGTCCATGGGGAACCTTTACCTATAAAAAACTCCCTTTTGGTATGAAAGACACTGGTGCTACCTTCCAACAAGCAATGTCTTATGCTTTTCATGAAATTAAACACATCTTTCAACCATATCTTCATGGCTTACCAACACATTCTGCTAAGCATCATGACCATCCTAACCACCTTCGAGCAATTTTTCTTCACTGTAGACACTATAATATTCATTTAAATTTTCATAAGTGTGTCTTTTGCATCAAATATGGTCATCTCCTATGGTTTTTTGTATCTAAAGAAGGCATCCAGATTGACCCCCTCAAAGTAGAGGCCATTGTGAATTTACCCCCTCCATCATCTTTATACCAATTTCAGAGCTTGCAAGGGAAAGTTAATTTCCTTCGTCATTTTTTACCCAATTATGTTGAACTTGCCAGGGATTTACTCATTTTCTAAATAAATGGATCCCATTTATTTGGGATGAAATCTCTCAAAGATCTTTTGATGCATAAAAGAACACCCTCATTAGTTCTCCTTTACTACATCCCCCCAATTACCACCGTGATTACTTCTTGTACTTGGCCCGAGCTGACAATACTATTGCCATGGTACTAGTTCAAGATGATGATGATGGAAATGAACACGTGATTTACTACTTAAGCCAAAATCTTATTGACACCAAAACTCAATATGCCCATGTCGAGAAACTAGCTTTAGCAGTTGTTCACGTTGTTCAATTCTTTCGACACTATATTCTCTTGTGGAAAATCACTGTCGCTTATGATTGCAACCCCATGACATACATTCTGACTCGTCAGTTTCTGGGGGGCAAGTATTCTAAGTGGATTTTTATCCTTTAGGGATTTGATTTGGAATTTGTTACAACCAAATAAAAAAAATCATTGGTTTTCACTGAGTTAATTTGTGACCTTCCCTCTGTGACCACATCTATGGCTTCTGATGAGCTAATTACTAATGCAACTCTATTTCTCATCAACACTCTCGACCCATGGTATGGGGATATCATTGGTTATCTTCAAACTCAAACTTTTCAATCATATTCTCCTAATTCTGAATGTCGTCGCCTTCGAAATTAATCCCTATCCTATCAGATTATTGGCTATACTTTGTATTGTGTTGGTGTCCATTCTATCCTTCATAGATGTTTGACACTTGAACAAGCTAAGAGTGTCCTAAATGAATGTCACTCTCAGGCCTGTGGTGGTCATATGTTAGGATATGCTACTGCTTAGAAAATCATTCACGCAAGTTATTTTTGGCCTTCGATATTTAAAGATTTCATTTTAGCAGTCCAAAAATGCCACACTTGTGATATTTACAATCATAAACAATGTGCCCCACCTGCAACCTTACACCTAGTTTTTATCATCGGTCACTTTGCTAAATGGGGTATTGATTTCATGATATGTAACCCTCACTCAGCTGGGGGCATCATTATATCATCATCGTCATTGATTATTTCACTAAATGGGCTGAGGTCATGCCCACATATGTTGTTGATGGTAAAATTGCCACTCAATTTCTTTTCAACTATGTCATAGCTCGATTTCGTGTCTCTCAAGCCATCATCATTGATCATGGCTCTCATTTATGACATTACATGATGGCAGAAATTACTTCTTATTTGGGTTTGCGTCACGACAACTCAACTCCTTATTATCCATTGGCCAATGGCCAAGTTGAGGTAGTCAACAAAGTTTTGGTTACCATGCTTCAATGCAACATTGGGATGCATAAACGAAATTGGATTCTCATGCTATTTTCAGCTCTATGGGATTACCGAACTGCAACCATGACTGCCACTTGCTTCAAACCCTTCCACCTGGTGTGTGATATAGAGGAAACTCTTATGATTGAGTGTGAAATTCCTTCACTAAAACTAGTCATTGAATTACTGCTTGATACCTCACCTAAGGAGGAATGTCTAGTTTACCTTAAAAGGATCGATGAAACTCACCATATTGTTCCGTTAGAAATTAAAGCCCAGAAGGAATGAGTTAAGGCTCAATACAATAAGGTTGTTTCCCCCCTCGTTTTTATTGAGGGTGACTTGGTCCTTTTATATGATCAAGACAATGAGAAATTGGGTGATGGTAAATTCAAACCAATGTGGCATGGGCCTTACATTGTTAAACAAGTTTTACAAAAAGGTGCCTATGAGTTAGTCAATTATGAAGGAAATTCTTTGGTTGAGCCACAAAACAGGATTTACCTTAAGAAGTATTATGTGTGACTTTTTATGAAAATACTTTTGTAAATTAGTGTGTTTTATTAGTGTGTAGTGTGGTTTTGGTGTGTTAGTCTTCTTTTTCAAATGAGTTTTCCTCTGCTTACCTCGTGCTCTACTTGGTTTGTAGATGTCATCAAACCATTACGTCGGTTTTGCTGATGGTGCTTGTCATAGTACACGAAATCTTTCTTCTGCTGCATGGGAAATCTATGACCCTAATGATGAGTTAGTGAATTTACAAGGTATATGTTTAGGTCATATGACTAATAACATTGCCAAATATAGTGCAGTCATCAAATTTTTGTCAGAATCTATTTCTCTCAGCATTAGAGAGTTAATCGTGAATCTTCATTCACAGCTCATTGTACTACAACTTAATAGACAATGTTCAGTTAGAAACCCTCAAATTTTAAGAATGTATTTGTGAGTTCATCTCTTGGAATGAAACTTTGATTTTATTACTTATCATGACATTTTGAGACGCATGAACACATTAACAAATGCATTGTCTAACTATGTGTTAGATAGACATTTGTGAAACATGTAAAGCATAAAACATCACATAATAGACATGGTGAGTAGAAAAACATGTATGCCTATCTATCTATCTATCTATTGTATGTATATTATATATATATATATATTATATATCTATATATATATATATATATAATATATATATATATATATATATATATATATATATATATATAATTATACTATATATAATATATATATATATATATATTTATATATTGATATATATATATATATATATATTATATATAATATATATATATATATATATATCTATACACCCATTTTCAAAAGGAGATTTCTACACAAAATGAAAAAATTTGTTTTGAACACATGGCTTCATTAACCATAGGATCTTATCCCTCCTCATAAGGAGCCTCCTCAATCTAGCCTGTCACTCATCTGGCTATCGGAGAAACCCGTGGAGGTCTCTCCGGTCCCACATCTGCAAATCATCATAAGTTAAATTTCAGTACATATACAAAAAAAAAAATTATAAACTTAAAAAACATAAAAAATAGTTTTTACTTGCGTCAGTCCATTATGCACCTGGTGGAAATGGAAGATCCAGATCTCCTTGGAAATTTGTGCCTGCATATGCCCAATCATCAACCATGATTAGTTGTTGATGCAACCATATGAAGAACGCTGAATGGAATGATGCATGTTGGTCGCCTCCCCGTTGAGGCATCAACTCACCCCATCTAAGTAATCATGGATCTTTGGGCACTGGGGCATCCACCTTTATTCAATGATAACGAAACAATGGCACATGTTCCCAAAGAACATCACCAAAATGGAATTGTACCCAAACTGTTTCAGTTTTCTTGTTTTGCACTTGGTCAATTGGTCTTTCATATTGACCAGAAAACTCTCATAACAGTTAAAAACCGTCGGGTTCAAATAGTCAATAGCATACTGGAAATTAGATTTCATTACCTCATGTAATGCTTGGGCTCCATTAATTCGAGCCATAGTATGCAAGATAGTTCTCAAAGGGAGATTTATAATTGTTTTTATATTGAAATTCCCACTTTTGGTCTTTCAAGAACCTGGGTAGTGCCTGGAAATTAATGTGTCTATGCTCTCCCCAACAACACGAGAACCAGATAGTTGAATCCATTCTCCCCTCCTGGTTAACCTAGTGATGAAGTATATGTCTAAGATATCTATCTCTAGCTCCTAATACCGATAATGAACATTTCGAAATTTACATCCCACCAGCTGACTAGATGTTGTAACAACTCAAGTTGGGTCCTAATCCCAATAATCCTAAATAATTTCAGTAGCCCACAGTCTTAAAGAGCACCAATGCAATTCAGATATTGAGTTGCTTGATGGTGTTTAGCTTCATGTTCTCGTTCCTTCTGTTCAATCACCATTTTGGACTAACTATCATGTGGAAAGTCAATAAAACAACATTTCATGAGCTTCCATGAAGACAAAATTGAAGAAAAATAATTAATCATAGAGGATTTCAGCAAGAAAGATTTACCTTTGTGCCAGCATGACTGTGTACGATTTTTCACGCATTGGCACTATTGACATAGGGTGATAAATGTGGGTCCAATGGGTAAAACCTGCACTGATCACCCTCAACCTAAATTTTTTACATGTCCTCCTAACAACCTAATCCGTTGACAAAAACACATGAAATATAAACCAAAATGAAGGGAAGAGACAAAGATCTTAGCAGGAGATAGCTCGGTGGATGGTCTCTTGGGTTGATCATACTCCTCACCTAAAGTTTGAGGTAAATTAGGGTAAATTTTCTCTCCAAGTTACAATTTGGTAAAATGGTAAAAATATTTTGTTTTTCAAGTTTTTATAAATATCAAATGATATTTTTACCAAAATTAAGGCATTTTAACTTATTTTTTAATATTTTTCATCAAAAATTGGTAATGTACATTCACTTGTGCAGCGACAGGTCATTATACTTCATGACGGTAATTTATTTTGGCTAATTCAATGAGTTTTATCTTATCGCTTTTTCGGACTCATCAACAATAAAGGAGAAAGCATCCCCGTGGAGTCATCTTTAAGCTCTTTTCTAACTCTTAAAAAATGAAAAGATTGTCGATTAATTGTCATTTAAAACTCATTAAAGTAATTGAAATGACATCTACTTAGTATAAGTTAAACCCTTTTTCGAATTGAGATAGCCTATTGTACGAAAAAGAAATACCTTAGTAGAACATGGCTAAAAGGTTCTCTTGGATATTGTTTTCTACCTTTTCGGGTTGAGGAGACGATTTATGAAAAGGGACCTTTGGAGTTTTCTTTTATGTTTCTTTTTCAAAATTTGTAAACATGAAAAAGATGCTAAGTTTCCCCTCCATCGGACTTGTAAAACTTAAATGATGTAGTACTTGTCACCATGACAAGACCAATTTTTACCTTCCTAGGGATTGTAAAACTTACAAGGATGGATTCATCGGAAGGATGAACTTATATGGCAAGCATATGCTATCCCCTTCAAGATTGTGATAAAAATTAATGGGGTACTCACTAGAAATGGTGGGGGAAAATGTGAAAGAGATCATCTCTTGTATTTTGTAAAGGAAAACATGTCACTCTTGAACATGACACTCATCCATTGCTTGTGTCGGGTTTGGGACATCCTCACATAGTCACTTACCTTCCTGGGTTTGGGAAATCCACTTTTCCACGCATATTTTTATACCACTTCATCATCAAGACATCTAATCCTATGTTAAGTCAAATGTTGTCAAACTACAAAGTTGTGTTGTCGATATGTTCAAGAGATGTCCTATCAGTATTTCTTTACTGCTTATACACTATCTGACTTTTTGCCATAGTTCTAGATCACACTTATCTACTCTACCAGATCCTTTGTTTCGTGTCGATGATGTGGGATCCATTGTGGCCTCCTTCGATGGATCACTTCCTATCGACTTCAACTCATTATCCAGGAAGATGATCTATAAAATGCCTTCCAGTACCTTGGGGCTTTCATGCCTCAATGAGAAGTTCTTCGTATTTGATGACATGTTTACATCATTTACCTTCGATCGAATGATTCCATCGTTGTTCGACTTCAACTTCATTATTCACATTTGTGAATTGTGTTGATTTTATCTTGAGAGACATTTTCATTATTGGTGGTTTCTCTTGTGCCTATTAAGAGTTTATATCATTGATCGGTAATAAGGTGGTTTTCTATCATGTTCGAATTCAACACATCTATTTACATGTTATAATTCGTACATTTATAGGGTCGAGATGGAGTGCATGACCTTAGATTTTGTCTTATAAAATCCAGGTTGCATGGAGTTACGAGTTATTCATGATTGTACACATGTTTTCCTTTGTACAGATGGTTGTGACCATACAGTGGGTCCATATATATGATCCTATTTATTGGGATGGTTGGGACCATACCATGGATCTATACACATGATCCCTTCTATTCAGATGGTTGTGTCCATACTGTGGATTCATTTATCATTAGATGGCTATTTGTGTATCACTATGAATTTTTATCAGGGATGTCAGATATGTATATGTATATGTATATGTATATGTATATTCTTGATTTGTAGGTCTCTTGACAGTGTTTTTCTAGTCCTTTCCTTGGGTTTTAAAGCATCTCATCCATCACTCCGTGTTCTACCTTCATGCTTTACAGGCCATCTGTTACACAATACTTTGTCACACCCTTTGTTCACTTCCTATTCAATATCCTGAAGTGCCAAAATATTGACAACTATGAAATATATCCATCATGATACACAAATAAAAACATCCCTGAAAAGCCAAAGGAAAACTTCCTTGAGTCAATCCTGAATAAGGTTAGATAAAGCCCTAATATTTAGGGCCAACATTGTTTTCTCCACTTCTCGCCGATGTTGATGGTAGGTTGCATTGTTTTACCCTAGCGCTTCCAATTCAGGTTTTGTTATGAAAACCCATGATGAACCTCTTTTGGCAGGTTTTCTCAAAATGGGGGAGAAGCTTTGTATGTTATAAACTTCGAGAAAAATGAGCTAGATATTGGTTGTTGTATATATGGTCGATCTCTCCCACTTGGAGCTCTTGATCTTATCATTATGGGCCTTCCCTTTGATATGTGGACCTTCCTCCCTCTTTTGTGGATCCCTAACTCCCTCTCCCTTCCTATAAATCAACTCCCTTCATTCCCAAAATGGTTGGTCATTGATTGCATGCATTCATATATTGATATTATGCCCAAATGTTACCTATTATAACTTGGATAAAGAGCACTTGAAGGGTCTTTTCTTTGACTTGGACATCCACCAAAAGGAGGTCTTCAAAATCAAGGCGTAGGTTGTATGCTTCCCTTTTTAGCTTATTAATATATACATCTGATGTTCACTTTTCATAATTGTGTAAATGTTTATGCTTTTATCTTAATACTCCTTGATCTATTAAGTAGTTTATGTTTGATGTATGCCATACATGTTGTTGTACCTTGTATTTCTCTTTCATATTTCTTGTAGGTACTCGGAAGTGAAGAACAAGTAAGGAGAGATCCTTAAAGTGAAGGAATCAAAGTCATTTCCAAAGGATTGAGTGATTAGCATAAGAGTGAGTTAGGTCACTCTCTCTCTCTATGCATTTGTTAAACATTAGCTAGGAAATTGTATGTTAGTTTGTTTAGTTTGTTGCTAGACCCACTCATTGGGCTAGAGAGATCACCTTTTTCCACGGAGGGGATTTTTTTCGCAACATATACTCTGGACATCAATCTATACAATATCCAAAATGTTTGTAAAGACCACTATGTGAGAATTAATTTTCAGTGGATAAGTGAGACTTTTCATTGGTTGGAGGAGGAACCATGGAATAATTGTTACAAAGCCTCCAATTCTTACAAGACGACTAGTTTTGTAGGAACTTAACAGCGTTCTGAAAAGCAGGAAGGCACCCCATAGGAAACATTAGTAGAAGTGTGTAACTGAGTGTGTAACTGAGTGTGTAAGAAGGAAAAGAGGAAGGTTGTGCATAGTCTAGGGGGAGAGAAAAGCCACAAGATGAAAGAAAATCCTTTCATTATGAGAGTGGCTATAACAATGGAAAATAACAGGAAACAAAGGGTACATGAAGCATAATAGAAAAGGATGGAAGAACAAGAGAAGAGGATGAATTAAGGATAAGAAAAGGAGAAGCAAGAAGAAGAATAAATGCAAAGAGCGGAAGTAACAACATAAGAAACAACATGGAGATAGGCTCAAAAGCTAGCACAAAATTGAGTGTCAGAGGAGGAGAGAAGACAGATGCAGGGAAAAGAGCTCACTCAATATATAGAGGAGTTGATAAAAATTCAAGACATGGAGGAACTGGAGCTATAGAACCAAGATGTTGATCTAATTTTAAGTACACAACAGGTCTCCATTCAGTCTCCCCATCTTCTGATAGAGCAAGCCCCAAGCGAGGAAGAGGAAATTGTTCCTCTTGATGATGGTCTAATTATGGATATGTACAATGTAACTTATGATGAGATTAATAAAAATATTGTATAGGTGAGGAAGAAACATTTTCCATATTACCTCACATCTCCTGCATTGATCATAGAAAGGGTGATCATGACAGACACAAAAATAAATCCAAGGGCCATTATTGTAGCTAACTTTTCCTCTTCAAGTGCTCTGAATTAAAACGTGGGGTATTTGATGGCCGACAACAAACAACTGGAAAAGAAATTACGTGTTTCTAGGAAAGAGGTTGAACAACTCTGAGTGGAGTTACAGAACACATCTTTCACACAGGACCATCTGGAAGAACCGAAGGCAATGATACTTGGTGAAGTATCAACACTGGGAGGGACAATGCAGAGTCTTTATGAGGATCTTATTACTGTGCATAAGGAATTTGTCAAATTCAATGGCTTTCAATAGAAGTGTAAATATTTTGCAAACTCTCAAGAATGTACAAGCTAAAATCACTATCGTACATGAATGGTCAATGCAATACAAAGACACATCGCCTGACTTGGGAAAGAAAATAAGGTAAGAGGCAGAGTTGGAGAAGGAAGAGTTTTCGATTCTTATTTAGAATAACAAACAACTCTCCTCGTTCATTACCAACACTCAATATTCATATTCATGGTTGTACAACAAACTGTAGTTCTTGGTGAAATCACACAAGATCCCAATAGTCGGCTCACTCACAGAAATCAAACGTGGGAATCAAGTCAGGCACGAGATGAAAGAGTACTCTGAATAGTTGAGACATGTATCTATCAAATAATATGTTGAACTAAATAGATAAAACATGCACAAGTACATTGGTGGCCCTATCCAAATCAACACGATGTTGCTCCTTTTAAAGAAGGAAACACAAACTGGTTCCAAGTTAGTGTACCCAAATTCCATGGAAGCTATATTTTGCTTCTAGCCTGACACCATCGCACACTTTGGGGATGTCATCACACGATACAAATCTTAGCATCATTACATAAGAGAGAAGCATCAAGTGGAACTTTTTGAGTTGGCGTTTCCCCAAAATCAAGCTTATTTGTTTTGTCTTATTAGGTTGTCCAGTTGGCTCTACCCAATTTTTTCTTATATGGGTATGAGTGTATTCTAATATTTTCTTTGTAATTAGTTTGGAAGTGGAATTCCAAGTGTCAATATTGGAATGTGAAGAGTCGTGATGTAATGAATGTAATGAGTCATTTTGTAAATAATTTTAAGAGTCATGATGGAAGTCCAAGAGTCACAAGGGGAAGTGAATAGTCACCCCTTTTGTTATAGATATACCCTTATAACTCATGTAATGGGATTTTGGGGAGCCAAGATTTTGGCGAGGAATAGGCTTAGAATCAAGAGATTAGGGTTTTGTGAGAGCCTTGGCTGCTTCGTAGCATAGAGGGAGTATCTTTCTTTGAAGGAGAAGGTGTTGACTTCATGTTCCACTATTGGGGCTAGTGGTCTATCAATGGTATATGTATGAGTGGAGCTTTAACTTAATAAAAGCTCAAATATGACATATTTTCTTTCATATGTTGTGAATATAGTAGGACTATTCTTGTTATGTTTGCAATGTATGTTATTTAACTTATGCTTATGGTTATGAACTATTTCATTTGCATTGCTATGAATCTTGTTGAATTCATGTTGTTGTTTAATTCCATCACTATTAACTTGTGAACTATTTCACAAATTATCTTGTGATGTATTTATGCTCATGTGTTCCTTCCAAGCCATATATTATTACATACTTCTAAGGGACTCACTCATTCTCCCTTATTCTGTTAGAACCTCCATGCATTGCACTTGAATTTCTATAGAGTCACATACTTGTTCCCACCAAAGTCACCATACGCCACTCTATGCAGTATTGCAGGCTAGGAACATCATTAAAAGCAACTACATCGGCACCTTGGCCATATTCCAGATGGGACTCCTACACCAAAAGGTGTGATGTCTAATTGGGACTTCATTCTGGGGATATTCCCTGAATGTTAGTGGGTCCAACAACGTCAACATTTCTAGCGCTATAAGGAGGGCTAGATGACAAGATGAGCCCATGAAGTCTATTTGAAATTTGCACATTTTTAATGGATTCTTCCCAAATATTACATTAGTGGAGTTTTGAGGTCTAAAATTGGCCTCCTAAGGAAATTATAAAATAATAGTGGAAAAAATAAAATAAGATTTGATTAGATCATCAAATTTTAGAGGGAAAAAATAAAGAACTATTTTTTCAACTTATCTCCCTATTGGTTTACTCAAATTTAGAGTAGAAACACTTGTTGGATGAATAATTTGAGTCCTCGTCCAAGGAGTACCCATTTTGCATACTTTCGATGGACCCTACTACACAAAAAATGAAAAATACATGAAAAACATTATTACAAAGGAATTTAGACTTCTGTGATCCATAACATTGTTTAGAAGATTTTCGGCGAAATCACATAGATATTCTTTTGTTGATAATGTTATTAATGTTAATAATTCTTGTTATAATAAAAGGGGTCTTGTTAATTTAGTTCCTAATAAGGATAATCACCGTTATAGTAAGGTTGATAATAAGGGTGATTCTATGGGAGTTTCGAATCCTCAGCCTCAGGGCAATAAAGTGTTAAACTTATCTAGTTTTTCCTTTTCTCCTGCGGTCTTTAGTCTCTTAGGAAAATGTCTTAATTTTTCCTTAGCTCCCAGAAAAATCCCGGTTGAAGACATCATTTGTGATGTGGAATATGGAATTAAGAACCTTCCAGATAAGATTAAAGACACGATTAGGCAGGATTGTGTCATAGCCCTGAGGAGGGCTAAGCCTCCCTGGAGAAATATCAGCAAGGCTGAGTTTGAGGCTCTTAAGACCTTGAACAATAATCTTAACGTCATGGTCTTAAAAGTAGATAAAGGTGGGGCTTCCGTCCTCCTGGATAGGAGTGATTACAGAAATAAGATGCTCGATCATCTCTGTAATAGTGGGAGTTATAAGAAGCTTTCGAAAAATCCCCTTTAAAAGGTTTCCAGAGCGGTCGCCCTTGCGATCAAGTCGTGCAATTCCACTGCTCCTTTGTCCCAGAAGCTAATTGAGGGAAACCCCATCACTCCAAGGCTCTATGGCCTTCCAGAAGTCCATAAGGAAGGGGTCCCCCTAAGACCCATTGTCAACACCATCGGTGGTCCGACTTACCTCCTGGCCAAGTTCCTCGCTGCAAAGTTGAGGCCCTTGGTTGGTCAGACTGAGTCCTTCGTTAAAGACTCGGCTTCTTTTATTGATGATCTTAAGAGAATTAAGCTTGAGCCCGAGGACATTCTGGTAAGTTTCGACGTGGTCTCTCTTTATACTTGCATTCCCATCAATGAGGCCATGGAGGTGATTAATAAGCTCACCGAACCTGATACGGATAAGATGGTTGAGCTTTACCTTACCTCCACCTTTTTCAGCTTTGAGGGTGAATTCTATGAACAGACTTGCAGAGTTGCCATGGGCTCCCCCTTGTCCCCTGTCGTCGCTAATCTCTTTATGGAGGATTTTGAGTCTAAGGGTTTGGCCTCCTCTCGTATTTTACCAAAGCTTTGGAAAATATTCATTGATGACACCGGTGTTGTCTGGTTGCATGGCCCTGATGAGCTGGATCGGTTCTTCGGTCATCTCAATAACCAGTCCGCCGCAATTAAATCACGATGGAAAAAGAAGACAAGGGTTGTCTTCCATTCTTAGATGTTCTCATCTCTAAGAATGCGGATGGTTCCTTTTCTCATCGGGTGTTTAGGAAGAAGACGCATACTAAACAATACCTGCATGCTTCATCCCATCATTTCTCTGCTCAGAAGTTAGGGGTTCTAAGCACGCTTGCCACCCGTGCTGTCAGAATTTCCGATGAAGAGAGCTTGGAAACGGAGAAGGCTCATCTTCTAGATGTCTTCGTGCGGAATGGTTACAGTAGACACCTAGGTCAAAAAGCCTTCCTCGAGGCCAAGAAGGAGCCTTCAACCCGAAGAGATCCGAAAGATCGTGTCATGGGTGTTAACCTGCCTTACATCCAAGGGACCACGGATAGGATTGCGAGGATTCTAAGGAAGTACGATGTGCCCGCGACTTTTAGACCTCTCAATACTATTCGTGGCTCCCTCAGGTCTGTAAAAGATCCTATTGACCCTAAAGACATGAAGGGCGTCTATGTCATTCCGTGTTCCTGTGGGACGCCATATATTGGTGAGACGGGGCGCTCTATTAATCAAAGGATTAGTGAGCACTCGGCTGACCTAAGGCATGGTAGGACCAAGTCCTTAGCCCTAGCTGAACATGCCGGGAAGATAATGCATCATGTCTGTATTGAAGATGCTCAAGTCATTGCTAAAGTTGTGCAATTTCACCATTGCAAATTTAGAGAGGCCCTGGAGATTGAGAAAAGGCCGAATAATCTTAATAAGGATGATGGCTGGAAGATTAGCAGTTGCTAGGTCCCAACCCTGTCTTCCTAGCCTCATCAGTCCTTTTTGTTAGGTCTTAGGGTTTCTTCTTTCCCTCTCCTTTAGAGTTGTTTTCGGGGTGGTCCCCCTTTTTTCACGAAGTTTTTCCTTGCTTCCCTTGAGTATTTTTTGGTTTTGTCCTACTATTATGCGTGGTATGAGTTATTATTAGGTTATTAACCTTATGTCATTTATGTTATTATTGGGTTACATTTGAACATAAATACTATGATTAGAATATTAATATTCATGGAATAGTTTAATTTGATAAATAAAAAGTTTTAACCCTTATTTGTTTACCCAATTACATGGTTTTCTTTAATAATATTATTGGAATAATAAATTATTTAATTATCTAATACAAATTATTAAATCAATATCTTGATAGAGGATATGATTTATTGATTTAGTTTCAATGGACCTTTAGATTTATATGATAAATGAAAATTATTATTAAATAAATATATGAGGTACCATTCTTGGATTAAAGAATTTACCTAATTGACCTAATTTCTAAGAAAAATAGTAATTTAATATAGCAAGAAATTAGTTAAATTAGTTAAATTAATTAAATTAGTTAAATTAAGTAAATTAGTCTCGAATTAGTTAAATTAATGAATTATAAAATGTTCAATTAATATTTAAATTATTAAAATATTTAAATTGATTAAATAGTTAAATTAGTTAAATTAATTCAATTGGTTAATTAGTTAAATCAATTTTAAATTAGTTAAATTAATTAAATTAATTAAATTAGTTATATTAATAAATGAGTTAGATTAATAAAAATTTATTGATTTAGTTTCAATGGACCCAATTAGATTTAAATAATAAATAAAAAAATTATTTTATAATAAATATATGATGGACCTATGATATTATTTTAAAATTGAATGAGTTCGTTTTTGGATATTTATATACATTTATTAATATACTAGTACATTTAGTTAAATTAACCAATGGATTCCTTTAGTATATAATTTACCTGATTAAACTAATTTCTAAAAATAATAATAATTAATTGGTTTGACTAAGGTCTTTAGGTCAGAATTAGCCGTTGGAAATCTAGCCGTTGGAGTCTCTGCACATACTATTTAACAAGCTAAGCTGGATTGGTTCTTCAACATGTCCTGACGATGAACCACACTGGTTGGTTCGGAACGCGTCGACAAAAGAATATCTATGTGATTTCGCTGAAAATCTTCTAAACAACATTATTACAATCATGCTTTTTCATGTACTCCATCGAAAGTATGCAACATGGGTACTCCTTGGATGAGTAATTAATTTTTCATCCAACAAGTACTTCCACTTGAAATTTGAGTAAAATCTTAGGCAGATAAGTTTTATTATTTTTGTTATAAAACCTTAGGGAGATCATTTTTATTATTTTATTATTTTTACTTTTTAACTCCAAAAATGGTGAATCATCATCCCCCATGGTTGACATCATCATCTTGAATCCTATTGGTTCTTATAAAGTTTATTTTGGTTGTACATTTTTCTTAGGAGGCCCATTTTAGACCTCAAAATTCCCCTAATGACCGCAACATGTTTTTCTAGAACCACATATTTGAAAGTGCCTGCTAGAATAATCAATGACTTGTCACATTTAAAATTTGATAGTCATGGTGAAGAAATCATTCTCGAACAGACCACTCGCTTTCTTGAATTCTTCACTAAACACAATATTCATTATGAGGATGTTGCTTGAAGGTTTTTCATTCTCACATTCGAAGCATGCATAAAAGAATGGTGTTACACATTGTCAGTCACTTCCATTCACTCTTTCGATCATCTTTCTAAGGATCTTTTCTACACCTTTGACAAATATGATTATAAGTTTGTTTTCAAGAAAATCATGTGATTGCGAAAAGCACCTAATGAATCTCTTGATGATTTTCACGATCATTTCATTCATTTTTATTTTGAATTTTCTGAAGATGATATCAATTGTAATTTAATGAAAGATAAATATGATTTTCTTGTTCATATTTTGTTGAATCCACAAGAATATGAGTCTTTTGAAAGTCACCCAACATACCTTGGTTACAATGCTTGAAAATATGAGACAAATGAAGTTGTTGTTCCAAGTGACTCTTCGTCTTCCCCTCATCTAACAGTGTCATTTCCATAGGTTGAGGTGGGCAAAATTGAGAGTTCATCCATTGATTTACCACCATCTTCTCCCACTCCACATACTCAAAATTTTAGCACATGTTTGGACTGTGAATATGATGTTTGTGATGATGTGTTATCTCCTCGTCCTCTACCCATTGATTCCTTTTGTCCTGATTGTGAGTTTTTTAGTTCACATGTTTCAACTGTTTCTATTGATATTCATGAGGATCAATTTTAAGATGGAGTTAGTGTTGAGCAGCAAACCTGTGATATCATTTACGATTTCTATGTATGGGAGTCTATCTTTGAACAAGAATATTCGATGAATGGGTTGTGTTATATTGTTTCCATGACTAATTGACGTAGTGAACTGGGGGGTTAATTTTCGATGAATGGGTTGTGTTATATTCTTTCCATGACTAATCGACGTAGTGAACTGGGGGATTAGAGGGGGGTGGAGCCCCCCCTTCGTTGCGCCGATTGCGTAGCAGGGGGGTCAAAGGGGGGGCAGCAACCGCCTCTGTCCAGGGGGTTTGAGGGGGGCGAGTAGCCCCCCTCTATAGGGTCCAGGGCAATGCCCTAGGAAAAAAAAATTTGGACCCTATATTAGGTTGGTCGAACCTACCTATGGTTTTCAGTCGCTGGTTTTGAACGCGATGGTTTTCGGTCCATGGTATTGGATGCTTCGGCATGTATAAATATGTATTGTAACATTCAAAGGAATATAATGAAAAATCAAGCTGGTAGTCCCGGTTTTGGAATCCAGGGGAAAATGTCTGTGTATATGTGTTTTATGTGTTATTCTCTCGCATTGTTTATTTTCTATGTTTCAGAATTCGTATGTAGGTAATTTCTGTATGGGGTTAAAACCTACATTTGGTATCAAAGTTGTTTTGGCTTCAAGGAGACGCCTTTGTTGCTGAGGGGTTTCGCTCGACCTTGTGGTAGACCCTGTTCAGTGGGAGATCTGTGAGATCAATTTTGGTGGTGAAAGAAGATGGTGAGCAATGGAAAGATAGAGATCGAGAAATTTAATGGTCAGAGTTTTGAGTTGTGGAAACTCGAGATGGAGGATCTGTTGGTGGAAAAAGATCAGTGGATCGTGGTAGATTCAGGTACTAAACCAATGGGAGTGTCTAATGAAGAATGGAAGAAGTTGGATCGAATGGCAAAGAGCACAATACGATTGTGTGCCTTAGATTCAGTATTGCTGAATGTATCAGGGGAAGCTACGGTGAAGGCTTTGTGGGACAAGTTAGGGACTTTGTACCATCTAAGTCTCTGGTGAATAAACTGTTCTTGTGAAAAAAGTTGTATAACCTGAGGATGAAATATGGAGACTCAGTGACAGAGCATCTGAACGCATTTAATACTATGGTAAGTCAGTTAGCATTTGTTGATATTAAAATTTCAGATGAAGATAAGTGCATTAGTTTGTTG
>APFE031757215.1:64948-94517 GCA_000404065.3 Pinus taeda | reverse complement strand
TTTTTTTTTTTTGGACCCTATATTAGGTTGGGCAAACTTACCTATGGTTTTCGGTCCATGGTTTTGGATGCGATGGCTTTCGGCCCATGGTATTGGATGCTTTAGAATTTATAAATATGCATTGTAACATTGAAAGGAATATAATGAAAAATCAAGTTGGTAGTCCCAGTTTTGGGATCCAAGGGAAAATCTTTGTGTATATGTGTTTTATGTGTTATGCTCTCACATTGTTTATTTGCTATGTTTTAGAATTTGTATGCAAGTAATTTATGTACGGGGTTAAAACCTACATGTTGATCTTTCTCCTTCCACACCTCTCACTCATTATCATAACATATTATGTGATTCTATCATTTGTGTTGAATATTTCAAAGAATTTGTATGATGATGTCATTTCCAAGAACACTCAAAACTCATGGGATGTCAGTTTTTCAGTTGAATGTGAAGAGGAAAAATATGTTTTTCTTGATATGCCCAATCCATCATCTGATCATTCTGAAGAATTAGAGGATGAACTTTCTTGTTTTCAAAATTCACCTCTTTACGATTCATCAGATCATGAGGACGACTTTGTTTTTAATCTTGAACTTTTTTATCATGGTTTTTGTGATCTCTTCATTGATTCATTTAGTCATGACTCTCGTCTTTCAATGGTTGATCTTTCTAAACCACCATTTTTTTATGATCTATCTATTGATGTTTTGAAACTTCCCCAACCTGTGGAGGCACTTCAGCCTAAGCTTATGGTTCTTTCAGGTTCTCGCAGTCTTGAGTCCAGTTGCAATTTTGATCAAAATAATTATGTATCTTTCAAGGTTCCTCATCACTCCTCTGAGCAAATTGAAAATTAGTCTGTATCTCAAATTTCTCATCCTCCACCTATTTTGAATGACCCCATAACTCAATCATTTGAGGATCATACCTGGAGATCTTTGTTACGAAACATAATTTTTATTCGCTCTTTACATACGCTCAGTTTACGAGTTCAAAAGATTGTTTTTGCATGTAATATTTTCGTAGTGTGTTCGAACACCATAATTCTTTTGCAAAGTGTCTTATGTTCTTTTATTTTGTATCTATCTTCTTGGAGTTTTAAAATTCAAATTTTACAGCATGCATCACTTTATATTTCTTGATATGCATTTCCTCACCTATATAGGCTAACTAACGCGTTGGTGGTTACACTGGAAATTCATTTTATGTAGTTCTAGACTATTCTTGGTTAGTGTAGGAGTAGGGGTTGTTTTTTGTTTTATTTTTTTTATTTTTTTTTATTTAATTTAATTTCTACCCCGCTCTTTTCATTTATTTCAGTTGTAGGATAGCTTCCGCATGAGACAATGTTTGGTTTTTGAACCAAAAATGGTGAAGTTCACGTGGAAGTTGTGCTACTACCAATGATTGGTTATCTATTTATTCCCTCTCTTTGTGTTAATATTTTTATATTTTAGTCGATGATACCCTAATGGAAACTACGTTCTTTCTAGGAGAAAACCGTAGTGGAATCAAAATGCTTGAATCTATGACTAGTACCGCCTACTCTAATCGGTCTTTTATTTTTGGTTCCTTTTCAACTAAGTGGAGTAGAGTAAGGAGGAAGGGAAACTATAACAAGTATGTCAGAGGTATATAAATATCCTTCTGTGAAGCGAAAACCTCTTCTACTCTCAATAAGTGAGAACCCCTCTTCTGCCTCATTAAATTAATAAGTGCCTATTCATAGTATTTTGAAAAAAATGAAAAATGAAAAAACATAATAAAAGGTGAAGGAAGAGAAATGATTCCTACATAGAGAGGTGAAGCAAGTGACTCCATCAGGGTACTATCTAGGCTCACTAGCAGCTGACCATTGTTTGTGTCCCTTAAGTGACTCTGTCTAGATATTGTCCTGACCTGCTGGCAGCGGAGAAACACTAGAGATAAAAACTAAGACTCTAAAAATTCTTTTCACTTGTGTATCTATATACTCCTCATACCAATCGAAACAACTTAGCTTTACCTGGATTGGTTAAGTGTGTCGTAGATGAAGAGAATGGTAAGCTAAGTGAAGAAACTATGATTGTCAATGAATTGAAAAAATCTTTCCTGAAGAGTTAGACTTGTTTTGCATAATACAAGACCCATAAAGAGAGTTGGAGTTGTACTAGTGTTTCGCCATGTGTTGTAGTTGCTACAACCACCCTCCAAAATTTTTCTCATCCTTTGATTTTAGAGCCTTCGTTATGTCGGCATGAGCTTATCTTTTACTGTCATCAAGTATTCATGCTATGATAAAATACTTATCTTTTCAAGCTTCTCTTGTGATGTACTGATCCCAACTTGATATATTTCAAACACAAGATAACTTATGACTTAACCTTGCAACATTACCGGGCTTGCCTCCAGAAACTGCACAATCTTGGAAGGCAGGAAAACCTTGCATCTAGAAACTATGCAAGTCTTCTTGGCAGGCCATCCTTAAGCATGAAAACTATGCAATTCTAGATGGAAACCAAACCTTCTTGATGGAAACTGAAATCTTCCCTTGAGCTCAAAAATTGCACAATGCAATGAGTCAAGAAGTTACCTAGTACTCGGGAATTGCACAATCCTTATTGGTATTGTTCATGCAAGATTCCCAACAAAAGAAAAAAAAATATCATCCCTAGAAAATATGGCTTCATTTATTAACTTCTCGAAGGTGGCACTTACTATTTTGGAGCTTTCTACCAAGTGTTGTTTTTTCCTAGATTTTAGGCATGTGCGTCATAAACCCTAATCAATCTAGATATATACAATGGAAAACCCTAGTGGTCATGTGTAATATTATCTTGGAGCTCTAGCATTCCCAAGGAGATCAAAGAGCCTTCGATGGAGTTCGCGGCGCTTTTCCATGTGAGTTTTCGTTTACTAGTATTTTGTCAGTTTTTTGTTTCTTTTTGTCATTTGGTTTCTGTGAGTGTTGTTTTGTTTCTTTCTTTCCATGGTTTTTGGCATTTTAATGTATATTTCCTGTGCCATTTTTTCTTTGTCCTATCATTCACCTTTCACAAGTGTCACATTAGTTTTCATGTTTTTTCCTATCAGTGGTCACCGTTGTGGTGACTCTTCTTGTATGTTTGTTTCTCCTTCTTCATGTTAATTTTTCATACTTGTTTTTCACCGATCTATTCATACTTAGTCAAATATGCACTTTAAGCTACACTATCATTCAAATATGCATGTTTCCTATGCTCTTACTGAGCTAATATGCTCATCCCTTTTCCATGAATCACCATGTTTAGCTGGGCATTGCGCAACTCTGAGGCCCGAGCTCCCAGTTGGCCTCTAAGATTGCTCAATGCATAGTCGTAGGTTGACCTAGCTATGAATGTCATAGTTCCATGGCTCAATCCCTTAGCCTTGGACACTTAGACTTCGCAATGTGCAATTTCCATCCCAGTCTTCCCAAGTAGAATTGTGCATTGTGCAGTCCCTAGCTTTAGGCTACATCACTAGTTGTTGAGACTATGCAATGTGTAGTTCCTCTAGCTAGTCTCCCTCCCTTGAACTCAAGAATTTCACAATCCTCCTCATTGGTTCACTGGTTTTTTGCTTGATCTTACCTTAAAAGTTGAATGTTGAAGCTAAATTATGTTTTCCATGAGTTCCTTTTCCTCCCACAGGTATTGCAGGCGTTGAGCATTCTCTTCATCGGTCACTGTTATCATGACATCCAAGACAAATTCTTTAAAGAATACAATAGATAGGATCACTGGGGAGGTAGTTGAGACTACATCAGTTTAGTTCCCATTTTACTCGTACACTCAATTGTTTGTAGAAAAGGAATTAGATATCACATGGAAAAAGGTGAATGAAATTTTCTTAGCAATAACCTTCAAAGAAGATTTGGAAGACTGGCAAGTGTATGTCAATGTCCAGAAGTTGGGGTTAAATAGGATTTCATGCAAGTGCCCCGCATTTCCATGTGTAGATTTTATTAGTTGTATACCTTCTCACATGGATACAAAGACTATGACTCTCAGTAGTACCAACAGACGAAGACTTGCTTATTTTTTGGTAGAAGACTATCATCTCATGTACCATTTTCCTAAGCCAAAATCGCTCATGGATTCGTACTTCTATGGAAAATATAGTTACTTGAGTACCAATGAGATTGTTAAAGGCTGGGTGAAAGAACCAATAAAGTTTTTTCATACACCCACCAACTCCTACAAGAAACGATCTCTTAGAAGGTCCTATCAATTTTTGATAATCCTATGTTGCAGAATCTATGATCAGCAGAGCACTGAGACCTTTCTTGAAGGGTGGGATTTCTTATTGGACTAGGTTACGAACAAAGGTAAACCATTCAAATGGTCATATTTTTTGGCTCAAGAACTACATATCCATGTATCTAATTCCCTTAGTCCTCCCAAGGGCGAGTAAGCTAGATTTTACATGTTTGCATATCTACTGGATGAAATTTGCACAGACAATGCATTCCCTGGCATGAATTGGATTTAGGAAACATGGGAGCCTATCGTATATCTTTATTTCAAGTTTCTTTTAGAGCGTATCGATAGAGGAGTAATGGAGAAGATAATTGATCACTTCCTCATTCTGTTGTATAAAATGAACTTCGAGGAAGAGCCACATTGCTTGTCACGTGGGGCAATGGAGTATCGAAGATAATAGTTTTCTTTGCTCACTAAATGGCACTTTCTTCAAGGTGTTCAATGGAAATACATCTCCAAATATTTTACCAAGGTATGCCAATGATAAGCTAGTCATCCAAGAAGTTACATATCATCTCTCTACAGGGTTGTCAACAAATTTGCATAGGAAGAAGAAAGCACCTTGGCCTACTCTCGTATGAAAATAAAATTGTATGAGATCAATAACTTGAAGGTCATGGATATGAAAGGGAAGGTGACAAAAAAAATTTCATTCAGTAGTTTGGACATCAATTCGTAGGATCCTTAGAATCTTTATAGAGACTGTTGCGTAAGGGTTCATTATCAATGGATAAGCAGGAATTTTCACTGGCTAGAGGAGGAATCATGGAAGAATTGTTACAATGCCTCCAAGTCAAGCAAGTCAATCATTTTTATAGGACCTTCAAAGGTTTCTCCGCAATAAGAAGGCACTCCTAAGACAACATCTGTTGAAGTGAATAACTGAGTGTGTGGGAAGGGAAATAGGAAGGTTGTGCATAGTCTGGGGGGGGAGCAAAGCCACAAGATGAAAGCAGATCCAATCATTATGAGAGTGACTATAGCAGCAGAAAATAAGACAAAGGATTGGGTGAAGGAATCATAACAGAAGAAGAGGGAAGAAAATGAGAAGAGGAAGAAATAAGAGGAAGAGAAGCTGAAGCAAGAAGAAGAATGGTGAAGAGTAGAAGTAACAATAGAAGAAACAACGTCGAGACAAGCTAAAGAGCTAGAACATAACCAAAAGTGAGAGGAGTAGATAAAAAAGATGAAAGACAAGGAGCTCACTCAAGAGAGAGAGGAGTTGATCAAAATTCAATACATGGAGGAACCAAAGCTACAGAACCAAGATATCGATCTAGTTCCAAGTACATACAAGGTCACCATTCAGTATCCCCATCCTTCGGCATAGAAATCCCGAAGTGAGGAACAGGAAATTTCTCATGTCGATGATGGTCTGGTTATGGATATGTACAATTTGACTTAAGACAAGCTTAAAAAACAAATTGTACAAGCGAGGAAGAAACATTTTCTGGACACGACCTCACATCTCTTGCACTCATCAGAGAAAGGTTGATCATGACAGACATGAGATGAAATCCAGGTGCCATTTCCGCAACCAACTTGACCTTCATAGGTGCTTCAAAGTAAAAAATCGAGTATTTGATGGCTGACAACAAAAAGATGGAAAAAGAACTGGCAGGGTTCTAGGAAAGGGTTGAACAGATCTGAGCAGAGGTACAGAACGTAGCTTCTGCACATGTCTATCTAGAAGAATTGAAGGCAGTGATACGCGGGGAAGGATCGATACTGGGAGAAACCATTGAGAGTCTTTATGAGTATATTGTTACCATGCATAAGGAAATTTTCCATTTGCATGGCTTGCAACACGTGTAAAGATTTTTTTTAAACTCTTAGGAATGTACAAGTTGTCGTCATTATCATGCATGAATTGTCAATGTAATACAAAGGGGCACCGCTTGACTTGGGCAAGAAAACAAGGCAAGAGGGAGAGTTGGAGAAGAAAAAGGTTCAAATTCTTATCCATAATAACAAACAGATCACCTTGCTCATTGCCAACACTCAGGCCTCATATGCACATTTTTACAACGACCTATACTTCTTGGTGAAATCACACGGTGTTAGGGTCCAACCGTAACCCCTTTATTTATGTAATATGGTCAAGCCATAGTTATAGTTAGTTAAAGAGTCAATAAAGCCCATATCAATAATTGTAAGTGGTTGACCCACATTTAGGAAAGGGACCACAATTAGTTGAAATGGGCCATAATTAATAAATAAAGTGGTTTACCCATGTTATGCAAAGGACCACTAGTCGTTAATTTTTTGAAGGTCATTTAGCTATAAATATTCATACTTAGAAGGGAAATATCATCAAGTTTTATTTTTTAATTGAACTTCGCTCTTCTGGAGGTTTCCCCCTCGAGGAGGCAAGTGAACATTTCTTTTATCTTTGAATAATAAAATGCTATATTTCTTATTTTATTTTGTGTTCTTGGTTGTATTTCTTCACATATTTCGCATTCTGGAATTTCTCACAGGTCAAGAGCATAACAAGTGGCATCATAGCACTTTCGAGGGCCTTCCTGAGATGCTTTCAAGAGACTTATCCCATAAGATTCAGGAAGACGAGTTGATCACAATGGTGTCTTTCACTTGTTAGCTTCAGTTTTTGGGCAATCCCAAATTTTTTCAAAGTGATGTCAAGTGACCGAGATCTGTGTATGTTAGAAACCAGAGCTCAAGTCATGGTCAATGAGAAGATTGAGCACCTTGAACAAAAGTTGGATTCCTTCTAGGAAGAGATGCAGAACTTCATGGCACAATTCGATACGAGTACATCAGGGTTGCATCCGAAGGCACATGGTACTAATGAAGTACTTGAAGGAGATTCTAGCCATAATATTCACTTCCATGGAAATCACCAACCTTCCCACCCTCGGCCACCCAAGCTAGACATAGATAAATTTCACGGCTATAATTTGACAGTATGGGTAGCACAAATGGAACAATATTTCATTCTGAATGATATCCACAATGATACAACTAAACTACGTGTGGGAGCTCTTTACTTGGACCAAGAAAGATGGAAATGGTGGAAGTGACATCAGAAATGCTATCTCGGGAACATAAGTTGGAAGGTATTCTCAAAATATCTTTGTGACCGCTTTGACAGAGACTCATTTTTTTGGTCGTCTTACTAAGCTTCGACAGAAAGGCACAGTAAAATACTACATTAAATCCTTTGAGACATTGGCCATATGAATAGAAGGTCTAGGAGATGAATTCTACTTGGAATGTTTTATAAGTGGTCAGAAATAAGCCATCCAAGCACATGTCCAGATGCACCACCCACCCACATGGATAGACGCTTGCACAAAGGTTGTCGAAGTGGAATGTGCTTTAGCTGTCCAGTCTCCTCATCTAAATTTCATAGCCAAGGGACGCCCCACCCAGGCTCAGGGTCCTACCCAAACACTTAAGTTTAAAAAGGTGTCTCTAGTAGAAATGGCTGAAATAAGAAAACAAGGATTGTGCTACTACTGTGATGACAAATACTCCCGGGGCATAAATGCAAGGAACCAAAATTCTTTAAAATTGATGTTACTGATCACAACTCATTTGAGGAAGTCCCACCCCTTAGGGGACTAGAGGATGAAGTTGAGGAAACCCAACAGGACAATGAGCTCACAGCTACACGAGAGGAACAAGTTATCTCGCCACATGCTTTGGCGGGAATTTCGGTGCCCCAAACTCTCCAAATCAAAGGATTTATTAAACATTGCCCTATAGTAGTATTGATTGATAGTGGCAACACTCATAAATTTATCCATCAATTATTCACCAAAGTAGTTTATTGTTTTGTAAGGGTAGTCTCTAATTTCCAGGTCCTGATTGCCAATTGGGGGACAATGAAATGTGAAGGCTACTGCAAAAATATTAAACATCAGATGGGAGATTGCTACCTAAAGACCCACATGTTTACGATTAACATGGATGGTGGTGACATTGTCTTGGGTGCTGAATGGCTTCGCACACTAGGCCCAATCGCAATGGATTTCTAGGAGTTATATATGAGCTTTAAGAAGAATGACCACATGCATACCCTTTGTGGACTCCAAGTAGGTGCTCATTTTATCATCAACTCACATCGAATGGAAACATTTGTTCAACACACACATGGCAAAAAGAGTATTGAATATAAAACATGAGAGTACATTTATTATTAACAAATGATATACATTTATAGTACATGGTGTGACTCTTGGTTTCATATTCCAAGATCTCTTGGACTTCCTTAGTATATTCAGCTTCTAGAATAACCCATAGAGGATTAGGTGTCCAACATTCACCCCCTTAATCCGAAGGGTTATGTATGAGTCTAAGAAGAGAGCTGAAATACAAAATGTGCAAAAAGGCATGGCAGCACTAGCTAAATGTGCTCTCTGAAATGCTGGTATAAAGGGCGGTGGTTTAAGGATGAACACCAACACTGGAATGCTTAGTGCAATTCCATAACTCTTCCAAAACTAGAAAGAAGCTGAAGTCTTTTGTTAGAGGAAGTGCTCCTATTGTTTTGAAGAGGGAAAACTTCAACCATGAAAGGGAGGTCTCACCCCGCATAGAAGGGAGAATCTCAACCTGAAAAGGGAGGTCTTAACCTGTAATGGTTTAAGGATTACCACCAACTTTGGAATGCTTAATGCAATTCCTAGAACTCTTCTAAAACTAGGAAGAAGATGAAGTCTTCTGCTAGAGGAAGTGTCCCCAATTATATTGCTTGAACTCTTACAAAACTGGCAAGACACTGAAGTCTTCTTCTAGAGGAAGTGTCCCAAATTACCAATTGAAGGCATTGTTAGGGGCATCTTTGTCTCTGGCTACAACTCTAAATCTGGTATGGCAAGTTGTGGCTCAGGCTCGCTTGATGTGGCTTTGAAGGTTGTATATGACCATCATTTCCCCCCCCCTGTCAGATACAAGGTGAGATGATGGAGAAAACTCAACTGCAAGACCATTCAATACTCTACAACAAGTTTTGACATGTGACTAGAATATCTTCTTGGCTATTGATGCCCATTGTTAAGAAGCGATCCATCCAAGATGAATCTTTTTTCTTGCAGGAGGTTTGTTTTTGAAGCATCTGTTTGAATAATGACTAGTTTTATGACAGTGCTTACATGGATGAAGATCAAAACAATGACCTTTCAAATGGCCAACTCAGTCATAGTGTTGGCATTTCACAATCTGTTGCTATGGAAGAGGGGCAAAATCTGGAACAACTGGAGGTGAACTATCATGAGGAGCAAGTGAACTATCATGAATGAATCCAACACTTTGAAATTGGACTAGTTTGGAGTAGTCTGGAATATGAAAGGACACGTCCTTTTCATATCAAAGGCCAGTTTTGTGCTTGTTGTGGACAAGCTCTTCCAAAGGTCTGATGACCGTCTTCGGAAGTGCAGGCTGAATTTCTGCTTTTGCATGAAAATATGTTGTTGCATTAGGCACTGAACATGAATTTGCAACGTTATTGACTTGTTGTTTATGGGAGTCTGTTTCATTGTTTTGAACAGAAACAGGTTCAGAATGATGACCCCATTGTTGTAATTCTGCTTGCTGAAGCTGAGATTCAAGCTCCGAAAATTCTACCTTTTCTTGTGTATATTGTAGATAGGTTTTAATATCACATAGACTCCTCTTTCTTATTTTCATTGTATCATGATCAGTAGAATGCATCAAAGTTTTCAAGAATTCTAATACTTCAATAATTTGAGCCATATATCAACAAATTAACCTCAAAAATTAGTAAAACAATGAGCACTGCAAGTCACTCCAAAAATACGATACCAAGACAAAGAAGCTCTCAATGGTATCCAATCTCCAAATTAGTTCAAATGTTGAAAACCCCACATGCTATAACTTTTCTGCTAAACTAAACATGATGTCCATAAATAAGAATTTCACCACACAAGATATTGGCTGCAGCAGTCCTTTCCCAATCTAGCCCATTTTTTTTTCTTACATAAAAGGTGGCTTACAAACCTATACATAATATCATAAACTACAATGTTGAAAGCACATAAGAAGCACCTTAAATTTTCCAATTTTGTTACAAGTTTTTCCAAAACAAGTGCTTACAATATCATCAATTTCTTCATATAAAAGAAGCAAGATTGTAGTGAATGGCAACACTCAAAAAACACGCATCCTAAGTACAAAAACTTAGCACATTCATGAGGCCATCACTGATAAGTGCCTCTTTTGGTGTCTGTGTTAGCCCTTATAGGAAATAATCATCTTTTCTCCATGAAATGAAACTATTGATCTTAAGTTTAGTATCGAGCAATGAATTAGCTTGCTCGAGACCTAAGAGGCCAAACAATGATAATAAAAAAATTCTTCGATATCATGAAGTTTGACATCAAATGACCAAGGCTGGAAATTATAAACAACTTTCTCTTCATTTACTCCCTCAATAAATAGATATACCTTGATTGTTTCATTACCTTGATCCCAGCTGAACGATCCGAGTGTTGTCTAGGATGTTTCCGTTCTTTTTTGCAGCAAAGGTTTGTAAAGGTGTTGCTACCTTTACTGGACCTTTTGACTCTGCAGTCACTTGGGCCTTCTACAACTGTTGAAGCTCATCAGTGAGCAAGGCCCGAATTCTAGGCCTTTTCACAATGGTTAGCAAATGAGAAAGCTCCTCAATGTCTGCATTCAAATCGCTCGCTCTGGTGTGCCAAAGCTAAACAATGTATATATGCCAAAACAATATTTAAAAGCAACACACATATATATCAAAACAACACCTATGAAAACATCACATAGATCTCTGCCTTTAGCCTTGAAATCTATTGGGGTCAAAGATAGACACAATCACTGACTATGAAAACCTGTTTGGATCCATCAGGTAATTTGATAGCTTCCTTGGTAGGCGTTCATTGATTTTCATTCTTCATAATGCATGACATCTAAAGATAACATCTAAAACCTATGTAGATGTTGACACAACATTACGGCATCTAACTGCTAGCTAAGTTAAGAATTCAATGAAAATAGATGTCAAGAATTTCAACACCCACCATGCAGACGCAAGAGAAGGTGAAGTGTAGATTCCTTCTGGATGTTATAATTGGCCTGTGTGTTTGAAATAGTATATTTCTCGAAGGACCATGAGAAGCAACGACCTATTGTAACATAGGAGGCCCACATCCCCTAAACAGATCAAATAATATTCTATCGCTTGGCGAAATAAACACGGTTGCAAAGAATGGATGAAGAACAATTTGTAAACACCATTACAATAGATTCATGAACATCTAAAGACACAAATGCATACACACTAAGGCATTTAAGAATGCACAAGCTATTGTAATGACTCTGTTATCAGACTCTTTCCTCTCTTTGCTTTTCTCTCAAGGGTGCGCTTTATCTTTCTAACAGTGATGGAAATGGCTTAACTTAGAGCGGGGATCAACATACACAGTTGTGAACCAAACTCAACAACTATGCCATGAATTGGAATCACCACACCGAGGAACTCAAAACACTGAAGGAAACCGTTATGCCAGGATGAAGCCGAAATGGTGGAAGTGTTGTATTTAAAAACACAGTCAAAACGAAAATTGGTGGTGTGGCAGCTTGGAGTAAGCATTATATGATAGTGTTCAATAGTTAGGAATGGCAGTTACTCAGCCTCAACCATCGGCGGCATTCAAATATTCAACACGATCACTGGGCAAAGGAGTAAATGGTGTCGAGGGTGTTATAGAATGTGTAGGAAATGACCATATTAATGAGTACACAAATAATGGTATGTGTTGACACCTAATCATCAGGATTGGGTGAATAAGTGTAACTGATGTAAATAAATAATGGAAATTATGAACAGTCACTGGGAGATGAAGTGAACAATCTCTCCCCATGTATATAATAAAGACCAACCTGAATGAATATAACGAATTGATTTGAGGAGTTACCTCCTGGTTTGACATGGTATTAGAGTCAGCTCCCAAAATTAGCTTTTGTGTAACTCCTGGTGTCAGTTTCCTGCCTATTTTGCAAAACTCACACCTCTGCCATGCTCTTGAGGCCTGCACCCACATTCTTGAACCCACTGTCATATGTGTTTTATATTCCCTCTAAATAGTCAGCCTGCTCGGTGGTATATCATTGAATACTTCTTAAGTAGAATGATTGCCTAGGCGCAAATGCTATGCCAAATGTCAATCCATCTTTCTTTTGTACCAATGTATCTGCACATGGACAAAATACGTTGTTGGTATCATCTACCTTCACCAACTCTCCCACTCCCACTAATAATAATAGAGATACACAGATCACGGCTCTGCACCTCATTTCAGAGTACGCAAGATCAAAATTGGCTGGTCTTCTCAGCCATAGCAGAAGCTGGCTTTGCAAGTCTTGCACCGAACGTGTTCAAGTCGGTTCCACAAGTTCCTTTGCCCAACACTTACACTAGTCGTGTCAGGCAGAAGGAATGCACTGTATTTGATTTCTTATGCTTTCTTGTTTCCATGACCATTATGGATCTTCAAGGATAATTTCCTATGAGCCTTGCCAATCTCTTCGACCTGGCCATCTGTTGTTCATTTTAATACCGCACCGCCTATGTTGTTCTATCCATAGGGGTAATATATGCGCTGCCTATTCTTCGACTGGAGAATCCTTTTCAACTCCTAGTATGTTGAAATAATATGTGCCATACCTCCATGCCATATGCTGCCATATGCTACATAAGCTCGATACGCTTCGTACACTCGGTCCATACATGGTGGTGTTGCCCAGGTCCAAACTGGCGACCTTCAATGTGTAAGACTCCATAAGTTTCGACCGTGTAATTTTCAGTTCATTATTTGTGGAATGTAAGATGGTTTCTTTGGAAAGTTAATATAGAGGCAACAACAAGGCAAATGTCTGAAGTAGTGGGAAAACGTATATGGAAGTGGTTTGACTAGAAGTGGTCTGCAGTGGTGGTAGTGGGAGCGCTAATGGCAGTTGGATGCTTCCTGTGCATTAAAACATTTTTGGAGACTGCATTAAACATTTTTTTTGAACATTGTGTATGCATGCTCTGAATTTGTTTTATTTGGTGCATTGGATTTTTAAATATGAATGCATTGGCTCAGAAATACGCATGGTATCCATGGTGCATGTGTTGAGAAAAGACGTCATTAAAAATCGGTTGGAATCTTTTATAAGTTGAGCCATATATGATCGATATATAATGGGCATATAATATATGAAGTGCACATCAACTTTAGCAAAAAAAAAATCTATGAGAAAAAGTATTTTTTCTATCAGCAGAAGTATTTTTTTAGCAATAGAAGTTTTTCTTGCCAGCAGAAGTATTTTTTTATAGCACATAGATTTTTCAATGCATTCAATCATATCTATTGTTGGAATATTTCTCACTAGCAAGGAGAACTTTCCTGAGTGGTCCCAGATGATAAAACACACCCTCATTTTCAACGAGTTATGGAAAGGAGTGTGTGTTGGAGACGGAGACAAAGAGCCAGAATCGCCTACCTTAGACAAAGAGTTCGCCATTTGGGAAAATAAGAAGAGAAAATCCTACGCATTAATTGCAACATCTATAAGTGAAGAGGTGAGTCACCATATTTCGCCATTTCCAACTACTTTCAAAGCCTTACAAAAGCTTAAAGAACTCTATGACTCACATTCTGCACTTGAAGTTGTTCAACTCATGATTAAACCCTTCACTCTTGAATTACAAAATAATGATCCTCTTGCTCTTGCATCCGAAGTAAAATCTATAATGCATAATATCAAAGCCACTAAGGTTGAATTGGATATTCCTCTTATTGCTTTTCTCAAGGCACTTTATCCTACATACTCCAATTATCTTGAGTCATTACAAGCAAATGGAAATCTCAAAGATATTACCTTTGACTCTCTTGTGAATTTTTTTTTGAAAGAGAGAAACCTTTTGGAAAGAAGATAGCCCCTGAATCCTCTGAAGAGGCTGTATGCCTTACTCATAAAGAAAAGAATCTTGCCCAAGATTCTTCCAGAGGAATAGGTGGTAGAAGAGGAAGAGGAAGATATTTCAGAGGTAGGGGGGTAGACACTCTCAAGGAGGAAAGGCAGATTTGCACTACATACACTACAAAAGAAATGGATCACATGATGCCTCCACATGCAAGTTACCTTGGGACAAAATTGAGCAGCAAAGAAACCAATCCAAAGGTAAAACTAATGACACAAACAAAGATAAAGCACCTAAATCCACTCATTATTTTGTGGCACAATGTAATAACAGAGTAAATGAAGATTTATTTAATGCTTCACTTGCTTCTTGGGAAAATGATTGGTTGCTTGATTCAGGAGAAACTTGCCACATGACTCATGGAAAAGATTTTTTTGAAGAATCACTGGCAATGTTGATGGAGCAGTATACTTTGCAGACCAATCAAAAATCAAACCATCAGGGCTTGGCACAATGAGGCTTAAATTTCCTGGTCTTCCAGACTTCCTTCTACATCATGTTTTATATCTCCCACAATTGAAGAGAAACTTGTTGTCCTTGGTCCACATCCGCTAGCAAGGTCACTCCATTCATATGTTTGATGGAAAGCTTGAGGTGAGAAAAACATCTGACCACTCACTTGTCATGAGGGGGATAGAAGAAGAAAAGCTTCTCAAGCTGCAGGGTACCTCTACTCATGCACAACATTTCTCATACAAATCTCATTATGAAGAAGGTACACTTCCATCAAGTTTATTATGGCAGGCTATATTTGGACATTTGAACTATGACATCCTCCGCTTGTTGAAGAAAAATGGTGTTACTGGTTTGCCTACAATTCCTAGGAGACTTAAGCAATGTGATGCTTGTATTCTAGGAAAGCATAGAAAATAGTCTTTTCATTATTCACATTCAAGAGCACATAGAAAACTTGAACTTATTCAATCAGATTTATGTTGTCCAATGCATATTCCTTATACAAATGGAAATAAATATATGATGACATTTATTGATGACTACACCAGAATGTGTTGGTTTTATTTAGAAGAACAAATATAATGCTTTTCAAACATTCAAGAACTTTCATACATGGATTGAAAATGATGCACAATATCATATTGGCTCTATTCGCACTGACAATGGAAAAGAATATACTTCAAATGAGTTTGAAAACTATCTTTGCCAACATGGGATCAAACATCAAACAACTATGTCTTATAATCCACAACAGAACAGTGTAGCTGAAAGAATGAATAGGACAATCTTAAATATGGTGCGCTCCATGATGTTTTTCAAAAATGTAAAAATGATGTTTTGGGTTGATGCAGTCTATGTGTTGTATATATAAAGAATAGATGTCCATCTAATGCTATCGGAAACAAGACTCCCTATGAAATGTGGTATGGGAATATTCCTTTAATAAAGCATCTGAGGGTCTTTGGTTCCACTTGTTATGCCTTGATACCAAAGATACATAGAAACAAAGTTGGTGCAAGAAGTCGTAATTGTATCTTCCTGGGGTATTCAAACACCTCCAAGGCATACCATCTCTATGATGAAGTCAATAAAAAGTTTGTTGTATCTAGAGATGTAATCTTTCTTGAAACATCCAAAACTAACAATGTTTTTGAGCGGCAATTTTATCACTTGGATAGATTCGAAAATACAAAATCATTTCAAGAATTTGATAATAAGATTTCACATCGTGAAGGGAGGATTCCTATATTAGATCAACATGTGGAATCTTCTTCTGAAGCACTCTCTCCCCCACATGAAACTCCAACAACGGATGATACTTTAAGTGATGTGATTGATAGAATTGGGAGGCTCAATCTTGCTTCAGTCCCAACAAAATTAACAGAGCAGCCTGGACCATCTAAGAAAGGCCCCCCAAAGTGGCTAACAAAGACACTTGAAAGTGTTCATCCTGATGAGGTTGGAAAGACAGGAACTAGAAATTCAAACTGGCAAAATGGAAGTGATGTAGATGACTCTGATTCACCTATTGATATGGATGTTTCTTATGATTGTGAATTGAATTTGTCTAAATATTTCGAACCAAATTCCTTCAAAGAAGTTGTTTCTCATGATGAATGGAAAGAATCGATGCAAAAGGAGATGATGCCCTCATAAAGAATGGCACTTGGAAGCTGGTTGATCCTCTATTAGGAACCAAACAAATTAGTTGCAAGTGGGTCTACAAGAAAAAATATAAAGAAGATGGCTCACTTGACAAGCACAAAGCAAGGCTCATGGCAAAAGGTTCTACACAGAAGGAATGGGTCAATTATGAGGAGACTTTTTCCCCCGCAGCAAAATGGGCTACCATCCAGACACTCTTTAACCTAGCAGCTCAGAAAAGTTGGAAAGTCCATCAAATGGATGTAAAAACTGCTTTCTTGAATGGAGATCTAAAAGAAAATGTTTTTATGTCCCAGCCTGAAGGATTTGTTGTGAAAGGACTTGAACATAAAATATGCAAACTTTTGAAATCCTTGTATGGCCTCAAATAAGCACTGTGAGCCTGGTATGAAAAACTAACTGAGCATCTTCTGAAACTCAATTTCAACAATTATGATCTTGATGATGCAACTTTATTTGTCAAGAAAGTTGGAAAAACAATTGTATATCTTGTGGTATATGTAGATGATCTTTTGATGAAAAGGAACAATGAAAGCTACATTTCATCCATAAAGAAGGAATTGAGGAATGGTTTTTAAATGACTGATTTGGGCTATGTTCATTACTATCTTGGTATTGAAGTAACTCAAAATCTGAAGTCCATATTTCTTTCTCAAAAGAAGTACATTGGAGTTCTATTGAACAGGTTTGGCATGATAGAATGCAATCCTCTTACTACTCCAATGGAACAAAACTTAAAGCTCATGTCCATTGAAGGAAAAGAATTTGAGGATGCAACAAAGTATAGACAGCTTGTAGGAAGTCTCAACTACCTAACTACTACCAGACCAGACATTTTGTTTGATGTTGGAATCCTCTCCAAGTTTATGCAAAAGCCTTGTGAGGGACATTGGTCTATTGTAAAAAGAGTTCTAAAGTACTTGAAGGGAACTCAAGACTTTGGAATCAAGTATACACAGGTGGACGACTTCAGCTTGATTGGATACTCTGATTAAAACTTTGATGGAGACAAAGAAACTGGGGTATCTACTCCAGGTTATGCTATGAGTTTTGGATCAAGAGCTATCTTCTAGAGATCACGCAAACAATCAGTTCCAGCATATTTCACAATAGAGGTAGAATTGTGCCAGCAGCTAAGGTAACAAAATAAATTATGTGGCTCGCGAAAATTCTTGAAGATTTGCAGGTAAAACAAGTACAATCAACTCCACTCATGATACCTCGAAAATAAAGTTGGCCAAGAACCCAAAGTTCCATGATCAAACGAAGCACATCATTACTAAATATCATCTGATTCAACATCATGTTGAGGCCAAAAAAATCCATCTTTGCCATTGTTCCACTAATGAGAAAATTTCAAACATCTTCACCAAAGCACTTGGAAGAGAAAATCTTGAACAATTCAAAATGATGCTTGGACTCACCAACATCCCTTCAGAATAAGGGGGGAAATGTTGACGCCTAATCATCAGGATTGGGTGAATAAGTGTAACTGATGTAAATAAATAATGTAAAATATGAAGAGTCACCAGGAGATGAAATGAAAAGTCTCTTCCTCATGTATATAATAAAGACCAACCTGAATGAATATAACAAATTGATTTGAGGAATTACCTCCTGGTCTAACAGTATGGCTATCAGGAGTAGCATTACCATGGAGCAGCGTTCAACCTAGAGCAACTATTAGGAGTAGTGTTACCAGAAAAAATGTACACATAGGAGAGGCAATGGATTTATGATAGAACAAAAATTAATGGAGCGTTAGATATAGTGGGCAGAAATGGGATGTAACCCACAGGCTGACGAGAGGGCAAATGGGTCAAGTTTCAAACGAGAGGAGCACCCAAGTGGAGCATATTAACATAATTTCTATAGCTAGATGACTGAACAAATAGAGAAATGACAGACAAATTATGGAAAATCTGAGAATGCCCAGGCCTAAAATCAGTTCACAGTAATTATGCAGGGCAGGAATACACCTGCTGCTCTGATACCATGTTAAACGCACACATGGAATAAAGAGTATGAAAGATAAAACATGAGAGTACATTTATTATTAACAAATGATAAACATTTATAGTACATGGTGTGACTCTTGGTTTCTTATTCCAAGGTCTCTTGGACTTCCTTAGTCTATTCAGCTTCCACACTAACCCATAGAGGATTAGGTGTCCAACAAAGTTGTTGAAAAACGGCCATCATGGAGTTATCGCCCAATTTAATGTCATTCGGGCCATAAAATCTACTACTCTTCATATTCATCCTGAGATGAAATAGGTCTTAAACGGCCACCAACAGATATTTGACAAACCTAAATAGATTCCACCCTCTAGAGGGGAACATGATCATAGAATCACTTTGGTCCAAGGGGCACAATTGCTGAATGTGCGCCCATATCGATATCCTTTTTCCCAAAAGAATGAAATTGGAAAAATCATCAAGGAACTCCTTGAAGCCAACATTATTCATCCTAGCATGAGTCCTTATTTATCACCAGTGGTCATGGTGCTTAATAAATATGGGGAATGGTGCATGTTTCTAGACTTTTGGGCCCTCAACAAGCTCACTGTCAAAGACAAATTACGTATTCCGATTGTTGATGATCTGCTTGATGAACTACATGGTGCTTAATTCTTCAATAAGCTAGATCTTCACTCTAGATATCATCAAATATGCATGAAAGAAGTAGACATTCCCATGACTTCTTTCCAAACTCATGAAGGCCATTATGAATTCTTGGTCATGCCATTTGGTCTCTCTAATGCCTCATCCACTTTTCAAAGCCTCATGAATCACCTGCTGAAACCATATCTCTGAAAATTTGTCCTTGTTTTCTTTGATGACATTCTCATCTATAACCTAACCTGGGAAAAACATCTTCAACTTGTAGACCTGCTCTTGCAACTGCACCAGAATCACAAATTATTTGTGAAATTTTCCAAGTGCTCCTTTGGCATGGAAGAAGTCGAGTATTTGGGACACATTGTGGGTCGTGAAGGTGTCAGGGTGGCTCTCAAAAAGATACAGGAAATGTAATATTGGCCCCAACCAAAAACCTTTAAGAGTTTGAGGGGATTCTTTGGTATCACCAGCTACTATCGCAAATTTGTCCGCAATTATGGTCACATTACTAGACCCCTCACTAACCTTCTTAAGAAAAATTCATTCCTCTAGACTGATGTAGCACAACAAGCGTTTATGGATCTCAAACAAGCCATGTGTTCCACTCCAGTATTGGCACTACCTGACTTCACCAAATCTTTTGTGATTGAATGTGATGCTTTAGGTACTAGTATTGGTGGTGTGTTAATGCAAGAAGGTCAACCCTTGGTTTCACCAACCAACAACTAAGTTGGAAACATCTAGGAAAATCTACCTACAAGAAAGAGATGATGGCCATCTTATATGCAGTAGATACCTAGTGACCATACTTATTGGGGCAAAATTTCCAAATCTGCACAGACCATCAAAGCCTCAAATATTTTTTGGAGCAATGTCTCTCCTTGCCACACCAAAATAAATGGCTGGCCAAAATGTTGGGATATCATTATGAGATAATTTACAAGAAATGGCATGAAAATGTAGTAGTAGATGCTTTATCACGCCAATTTGGGGATGAAAGAGCCCTACTATCAATCTCTCTTCCCATACCAGATTGGATTGAGGAAGCTAGCAAGAAATGGTTTTCACACCCCTCTCTCTCCCAAATCATTAATAACTTGAGAGCAGATCCTAATTCCTTAGTTGGTTACTCTTGGAAGGATGAGATTCTTCACTACATGGATAGATTAGTTATATTGCCAACATCCACCCTAAAAATGTGCATTTTGGCAGAGTTACACTCATCTCCCACTATAGGCTATGCAGGCTTTCAGAAGACTTATGCTTGCACTCATGATTATTTCTTTTAGCCAGGCATGAAAACTGACATTCTTACTTTTGTAGCTGAATGTGATGTGTGTCAATGCCACAAAGGAGAAACAATCAAGTTACCAGGCACCTTACAACCATTGCCAATCCTTGACTCCATCTAGACGGATGTTTCTATGAATTTCATTACTAGTCTCCCGAAGTCAAGAAACAAATCAATCATCATGGTGGTCGTGGAAAGACTTTCTAAATATGCTCATTTTTGTGCTCTACCCCATGGTCCATTTATCCCCACTTGGTGGCTCAATCTTTCATGGACCAAATCCTCAAACTGCATGGCATGCCCACTTCCATTGTGTTTGATCATGACCCGACTTTCACCAATAACTTTTGGAAAGAGCGTTTCAAGCTACAAGGCACCCAACTCCAACTAAGTACTTCCTATCATCCCCAAAATTATGGTCAAAGTAAAGCAGTCAACAAATGTTTGGATACATACCTTTAGTTGAATGGTGGTATAATACTAACTATCATGAAGCCACCAAGATGACTCCATATGAAGTAGTGTATGGACAACTCCCACTTTCACCTATTTCTTATATCTCTAGATGCTCTAAGGTGTAAGCAGTTGACCAACTCCTACAAAACCGTGCAGCCATGCTAGCTCATCTCAAAGATAATCTCCATCAAGCTCATAATCAAATGAAGAAACATGCATACCAACATTGTTCAGAGCACACATTTCAAGAAGGGGATCAGGTATTCTCGCGACTACAACCATATAAGAAAACATTGCTCAAAGAGAAGGGCTACAAGAAATTAGCTCCAAAATTCTATATACCTTATAAAATACTTCAAGACATTGTAGTAGTAGCCTACAAGATGGCCTTGCCACCAACTTCAAAAATCCATCCAGTCTTCCATGTATCATGCTTCAAGAAAGTGGTGGGGAACAATTACAAAATTCAAACCAGTCTACCAAAATTGGATGAAGAAGGTTCACTCTGGCTCCAACCTAAACAGGTCCTCAATATGCAAGAATGACATTTGCATGGTCACACAATCAAGTAAGTCCTCCTCAAGTGGAAAGACACATATCCAAAAGATGCGACCTAGGAACCAACCACTATTATTCAACAGTTTCCACATCTTTAGCCTTGAGGATAAGTCTTCCTTTCATGGGGGAGGGCATGTTAGGGTCCAACCCTAACCCATTTATTTATGTAATAGGGCCGAGTCATAGTTATAGTTAGTTAAAGAGTCAATAAAGCTCGTATTAATAATTGTAAGTGGTTGACTCACATTTAAGAAAGGGACCACAGTTAGTTGCAACAAGCCATAATTAATAAATAAAGTGGTTTACCCATTTATGCAAAGGACCACTAGTTGTTAGGTTGTTGAAGGTCATTTAGCTAGAAATAGTCTTATTTAGAAGGGAAAGGCCATCGAGTCTTATTTTGTAATCGAGCTCTGATTTGCTGGAGGTTTCCCCCTCGAAGAGGCAAGTGAGCATTTCCTTTATCTCTGAATAATAAAATGTCTTTTTTTTCTCATTTTATTTTGTGTTTTGGGTTGTATTTCATTTGATATTTTCCAATCTGGAATTTCTCGCAAGTCAACAGCATAACATAGGTAAAAAAAAAGAAAGATCTAAAATCTTTGTTGGATAATATTACTCCAACAAGAAGGAATGGAGCCCCTACCTATTTGGGCCGCATCCCGTGGTTTGTGGATATATCCCCTCTCATTATGGAACCATAATCCCCATATTTGTGGTTTTGGTCCTTAGAAAGAGTATCTCTAACCCTCTCCTCTGGGCCTATAAATTTAGCACATACTAGAGGGCAAGGGATTTACCTTTTAATGTAAACATATGCTTCCAATTTGAGGCTGGAAGCTTGTCATTGAATGGAGGATTTGAGGCTAAATGGAAGGAGGTTTGCAACATGAAGGCTAGGTTGTATCTCTCCTTTTAACGCAATTATAATGCAAAAGAGTTTTTCTGTGTCACTATATTGTCCATTGGATCTGAAGTATTTATATTTTACTTTCATTTTCCATTAGTTATGATATTAGGTATTAGTCTCCTTGATCACTAGTATAGGTCATATTGAATCATTTATATATCATGCTCCTTTTATCTTGTGTTTGTTTGTGTATTTACAGGTTTGGATTATGAACAATGGGAAGCCACATCAAACCATAGCATGGATCTTCCTCAGGAGTTTCCTTTGAAAGGTATGGATTTCATATTCTTGTACTCTAGTTTATGATTCAATAAGAATGGAAATAGGGAAAGGTTTACTAGTTTGTTTTTTTATTATGAAATTCAGTCATTGAGTCTAGGGAGACCTTGTCTTGTCTGCAAGACAAGATTTTTTACACCTAAACGTTTATATTAATGTAAAGATATCTTGGTTATATAAAGTGGAAGCACATCCTCTGTTTTTATGATTTGTTGAGACAATAGATTCAATCCTCTACCATGTCGATGAAGTAAAAAAGGTTATCAAGAGACATGACATGGAAGTCCTAACTTCTTTAACTGTTGTAGACACTATATAATAATATAAGCTTCCATAACCTCAAGATGTTCTTAGTACGAAGTGGTTATATGAATTAAATTGGTTCACTAAGAATGTCATGGAGAATTGGTGGTAAGATCGCAATAAGTTCAGATTCAGTGTAGATGGCATCTACAAGACAAAATCTCTCAGGAAGGTTTATGAGTTAATGATTTTTATGATGATAAAATTATATGGGAAAGCAAGAATTGGTACCTTCCAAGGTACTTTGGTCCCTATTATGCACACAATAACTATCGAAGGCACAATTTTCTACGAGGCTAGCATACTTTCCAATGCCATCAAAAGAAATGCAAAGATAGTAAAGAACTGAGTTGAAGGTGAACAATCACAGTTCTAGCTTCATACCTTCTAGATGAACTTTGTACAAAATGTGATTTTGAAGGTTTAGGTTTGAAGTGGACGAAAAAGAGAAAGAACTAGAACACATATACTACAACAACTTGTGAAACTTAGGATACAAGTGCTCATTCGAGGAGATCTTAGATTATTTCATTTATCCACTTTGTAGTGAATTTTTTCGTGATAATCATCCATGAATGTTAAAGAGGTTTAATAATTCCCTTCATGATATTATAGATTCGTTTCAAATAAGATCAACTACCTAACATAATGGTTTATAGTTGTTTCAAGCCTCGCCATGGTTTCCCTACGCTAGCAACATACAAAATTGTGTTGTAAGAAGTTGAATATCAATTAACTACAAGATTGTCCAATACCTTAGTTAAGAGTAAGAAAGGACCTTGACATATTTTCCCAATACACATTGGAGCATACATGATTCATAATTTCAAGCAAGCATAGGTATAAGCTGAAGACCTACTACAATTCCATTTTGTTCATTTGAGATTTCATGGATATGACCCAAGTGGTGTTGCACAAGCATGTTGTAAAGCCATAGGCTTGAAGTGGGCTTATGTTCATTACAAGGAAGATGAGGAAGAAGGAATAAAAAACTTGTACAATGCTCACAAAGTAGAGGAGCCAATTATACAAAATGAAGAAGAGGGAGAACAATGAGAGAATGATACCCAAGATAAATTGAGCCTTGACGCAAGTGAAACCTTTATCAAAAGGAAATAGGGACAAGAATCCAATAAGGAAAATTGAAAGAAGTAGAAGGCCATTGAGAAAGAGGCCCAACAAAAGAATCAAGAAGAGGAAGAAATGCTAAAGAAGCAAGAAGAGGAGAAGAGGGGAAAAGAAGCCTTGAAGAAGAAGAATTCAAAAATAGCTAAGAAGAAGAATGAAGAGGAAATGAGAACGAAAAGGAAAGAGGAAGAAGAGGTCAAAAGAAAACAAAAATAAAAACAATGCATAAAATAATAAGAACAGGCAAAGGGCGTGGAATAAGAGAAATAGAAAAGAAGAGGAAGAGAGAAAGAGTAAAGAAAAAGAGGAAGTCAAAAGGTGACAAGAGAGCCTAGCCAATAAAATTGAACTAGATATGCTTGAAGAACAAGAGATAAAATCAATGAAGGATCAGTAGTCAAAATATTTAGAGATGCAGTTAAATATGCATCCTTTGGACATATTTCCATTTACTCTAATTATTGGTGGGCATTTCACCCTATGGGAATTGGGCGTCCCATGAGAAGAAGAACAAGAAGTTTTGGATCTTAGGAGGCTCACTTTTGATTAGGTTCAATGTAAAATCATGCAGTAGAGGTGAGAATTCTATGCCAAGAATCCAACTAAGCCCATATCTATGGTCACAAAGGAGGAAATTGTCATGAATACCATCATGAACTCAAAGATGATAGCCTTAGCTGGAAGAAATTTTGTGATTGTGAAATAGTTTAACATCAACTTACTAATGAAGAAAAATGCATAATTAAAGGTAAATATTGTTTCCTTTGAACAAAGGGTTGTATAAATACATCATGAGAACCAAGCCTTGCTCACTTCCCACTACTAGGGCAAAGGATTACAAGAATCCATCTCATATGAATTATAGATATTATTAGATGCAATGGACTTGGTATATGATGAAATGATGACGCTACATCAAGTCATGGCCCCATTCCCTAACATGAAAAAAGAATCAAAAGAAAGGGGAATGATGATCAAAGTAGCCATAACAATAGTTGAACATATTTGTGAATAGTATGATAAATATCTTGATTCACCTAAATAAATTCCAAGGAAATATTGGATATAACAAAAAATGACAAAGTGTTTGTTTGCATCAAGATGCAATCACATGTTGACTATAGATATGAACAAAGTGGTACCATCATAATGACACTTACTTAGAAAACCAAAGCTTCTTGTCAAACTACACACAATTCCTTCTATTGGCACATTTGGAAAAACAAGAACAAAGGAGGAACTTAAATAATAGATTCAAGTATTCTTATAGCCATCAAACAAGTTGCTACAAGGGATGACCTGGTAGTTACAAAGGAGACAGTCACCCAATATATGGTTAAGCCTGTGAGGCTATACACTAAGATTTTGACCCTTTCAAACTAGATATAGGGCAAGAAAACCACCCTAGTAGGAGACACACTTAAGTTCCTATAGAGACATGGAGACAAGTTATAACACCAAATTCTAACTCTCGGAAGAGAGTACAAGTCATGGTAGGCATATTTGGTTTGAGAATCATAACATAATGTTCTAGACCTTTCTATTACTACATTAGTTGATTAACATTACTTCTTTTCTTAATACTGATGTGTACTATATTTTGTTGAGAATTCTTTAGATCTGAGAATAGGAAAAGTCATGTGGAATATGAAATGTCATTGACAGTAGGTTAAAGCTCAAGGAAGGTGAGAGGTCAACTTATTTTCTATAAATATACCCACATTGCTCAATGTAAATGAATTTTAGTTTTGAACTGAATTGACACATATTGTTTGAGAGCTAATAGACCTTTGTGAATGCAAGTGGTAATTTTCCACTTCCCCTTACGGATTTCATTGACATTTCATGTGATGATGTTATGAGTATTTCAGATTTTGAAGCTCTTTGAGCCTAAGTGTCCAATTCCTTGTGTCATTAATCATTGTAAGATTTCTCTTGTGGTGATCAGATGACATGTGTTGTTCTTATATTTTTTTTATGTCGGTAAACTGCTTTATTGATTTAAGCATATGTATTATGTATGAGATTGTGCACTTTTACATGTTTTCATGATATTTTCGATTATGAACTTGTTTATGATCAATGAACTAATTTCTATCAAACACATGGGTTTTATTTGAAGTTTTTCTAACACTTCTTCTCTTAGGATTCATGTCAATGCTACTTAGTCGTTGTTATATGCATAGAGTTCAACACGTTTAAAATCCATAAGTCGCTCATTTTTATTTGTTGAAGGTTTTATTTTGTCCAAAGTGAACTATTAGCAATATGATGGTTGTTGGGCCTTGTTGGGAAGGGGTCGATTAGGTCATTAAGTAAAGTTTAGGGTCAATTTTGTAATATCTTTTTGTAGTAAATGTAAATTCTCCATGAAATGTGGAAGCAGAGTGGAAAGCTATTAGAAGTGAAAGGGGATTTAGTCCCTTAGGTGGGTAGGTGATAAAGAGTTTTTAAGATCCACCCATGGTTCACAGACCATGGTATTGTAAAGTGAATGCTATATATAGATGAATCATAGCGAGTCTAAAGGGAGAATAAATATGGAAGAATCATTGTAAGGGAAAGGTTCTAAGGAAGGAAAGGTCTGCTTCCTGTACTTAGGTGAAAGAGGAAGGCTAATGTAGTTGAGTGTGCATCCACAAGCTAAGTGTGTAGGCCCCTGCAACTGAGTGCGCAGGGAAAGGAAGTCTATAATTGAAATTCTATACATAATAAAGACTGTTTTGAGACCATTTTGAAGCATCTATGTCTTATTATTTACTTATGCTAAGTTTATGTATCTTCTCTTTGTGATATGTTTGATATGAATTAATGCTTTTTTACTACGTAAAACTATTGGATCTGTAATCTTTTTGCATGTTAAGAGTAGTGTTTACAGTGTTGGATCAGCCAACATTCAGGCTATCGCCCCGGTATGAAGTCCCAACTAGACCTCACACCATTTGGTGTGGGAGTCCCATTCAGTATGATGGCCCGGTTGACACTATCTTAAAGATTTTCCTCAACTCTTGCTTGTCAGCACAGGAGAGTGGTCTGCTTTGTCTTCGAGAAGTGAGGTTCACATGCCTGGTGAGTGTAAGTGTTACTTGTGTAAATGGTTCTTTCACTGTATATGGAGAGAGGGTGAGATTGAACCCCAAGTTGGTTGGGATAAGTCCCAACTCTGCTAGGAACACACAACACAACAGGACATGCACAAATTTCGGCAAAACAGTCTGCACGTATGTGACAATCACAACACACAAGGGAAGATAACATGTATAACACTCAGTAGATTAGTCCACATGAGTGAAATGGTTGTTTTCAACAAGTTTTATGTGAAAGGTCTATATGATGTCTGAGAGAGTAGTCTACACAGGAAAGACAATGTTAATAGCTTATACAACACATTTCCATTAATAGAGTATGTATTACAACAAGTGAAATAGTTCAAATGTAGAACACATGTTAAAGTGGCATGCATCACAAGTGTTAAAGATTAGTCTCACAAGAGTTACAAAACATGTGTGAAAACATGCTGGCATGTTAGTAGGATTCTAAATTAAGCAAAAGTTCCAAGACACATTGTTACACCATACATCACTAACCACATGTTAGGGGCATTGGAGCCACTACTTACTCCTCAAAGAAAATATTACAGACTCTCTTGGCTATGTGGGAGGAGTTGAGGTGAAAAGTCCCTTTGCATGTACAAATGAGGGGGTATTTATAGCCAAGGGTGAAACTGACCCTTGTGGCTGTTCGACTACCCTCATGACTATTTGAATTCCATGTATTTTCAACTTTACATGACTTTTTGTACAACAAGTGGGTCTCTTGGACATCCACGTTACATTACATTGATTCGCAACACGACCCGTAGTAGAGATGTGGACGACATGACTCATGACTTGACTCAACATTACAGTGCCGATACATTTGTGCTACTGCTGGAGTGCATGTGAAGCTGCAGTGCTACTGGGTGATGGATGTCTTCATGGTCTATCATAACTTCACTTGATCCGAATGGAAAATGGAATCAACCCATGGTACTCATCCACCCATATTATTCATTGACCCATGGAATTTACCCATGGTATTATAAATGGCATCCGCCTATGGTATTGTAAAATCCACCCATGGTATTCATTCACCCATGGAATTTACCCATGGTATTGTAAATGGCATCCGCCCATGGTATTGTAAAATCCACCCATGGTATTCATTCACCCATGGAATTGACCCGTGGTATTGTAACTGAAAAATACTATAAGTAACAAGTCACATTGTGTAAAAGGACAGATTGTCTGCCACAATGTAGCCTTTACAGTTCAGAGGCATGTAGCCACACATCTCTTCTCAGAGATAAGCTACGATTGCCCTAGCTTGTTTATTTCCACTTGGGTTTTAATAAAAAAAATATTTGTGGTTTTGTTTATTGGGCATTCTCCTATTTTTCTTTTGGCAATTCAAGTTTTCAGATCTTGGGGGTCTCTCCTCCCAAGATCCATTTCAATCATTCAGATATTGGAGGTCTTTCCCCCCAAGATCCATTTCAATCTTTTAGATCTTGGGGTCTCTCCTCCCAAGATCCGGATCAGTGGTATCAGAGCAGGTTACGATTCCATGGGAATGAGGGTTTCATGCATATTTTAGTCTCAATTTTTTTTACAGGAATTTTTTCTGGGGCAACTTTGCAGATCAGATCTGAAACAGTTGGTACAAAATTTACAAAAAAAAAATACCAGATCTGGATTCTTCTCGAAAAATCACCCAATTTCAAAAAAAAAAAAGGGTCGAATCGGAGTTTGGATGTGGGAGATATCGCTGATTTAAAATCAGTTGTTTTATCAGAATTTTTGTGACGATGGAACTGTTGCAGTGCGAATTTGAGATCTTAGAGTGTCCAAATAAGGATTTCCAACTCATGGGAAGATGCAAAATGATCCTTCTGCTTCCAAAAACAGGTTATAATAAATATTGTGAGTTATATTGACTGAGTTATGCCCATTTTAATTCTGGAGCAGCATTCGAAGTGGGTTCCCATTGGAGACGTGCCCTCCCACCCCACTTTAGTAGGCACCTGCTTCACATTCATCAGTTTCAACATAGCAGTATTCGGCTTGGGTTATTTGGGGACGTGCCCTCCCACCCCAAGCTATGTAGGCACCTGCTACTTCATCAGCAACCAACATCATGGTTATGGGTCAACCGCATAAAATCCTTGTCATCGAAGTCCATTTGCTAGGCCGCACACTGTTACATCACAATTGGTCACAAGCATTACAGGGTATCTCTATCCTCGGATCTTCATGTATCAGGGTTTTGGGTTAACCACATAAAACCCTTATCTTCAGTGGCTCTTCATATTCAACAAAGGCTTCGTAGGAGGGAACTTTACGCAATGGGGACCATTGCTTCTTAAGGAGGGAAGAATGATCCAAATGGAAAATGGCATCAACCCATGGTACTCATCCACCCATATTATTCATCAACCCATGGAATTTACCCCTGGTATTGTAAATGGCATCCGCCCATGGTATTGTGACATCCACTCATGGTATTCATTCACCCATGGAATTGGCCCGTGGTATTGTGACATCCACCCATGGTATTCATTCACCCATGGAATTGAACCATGGTATTGTAACTAAAAAGTACTATAAGTAACAAGTCACATTTTGTAAAAG